>CM046728.1:22628083-22652603 GCA_025584915.1 Monochamus saltuarius | reverse complement strand
GTCATGTGGAGAGTTACCTGTTACATAGACATTGAGAAGTGCTGACAAAGATTCCTGTCGAAGTTTATCTTTTATACCGTATATTATCAGTAACTTTATGTTAATTCCAGAAATTATGTATTGTTCATTGTTCCAAATGCACGAGGCAATCTAGTAATTTGTATTACTTATGTTTCATGTTTTGTTGCTACCGCGTTAACCTTACACTTTTATTATCTGAATAAATGGCGATTCCCTTTATATTAGTTTATTCGAGCTGTACATGATATTTATGTATAGATAAAATGGCACTTATTTTACACCCCTAATTCCGACGGCTCTAGAATACCTGCTCTGCTGGAGTCTCAAGTACAACTGCCTTTCTCTTACACTTGTACCCTTTTTCAGGTCAAATACCTTAAACACATTTATAACCTACACCTGGTTTCTATCGTACTCTGTAAAGCAGGCAAAAACTCAGTAACATGTACATATATATATTTTTGACTTTTTCAGCTTCAGTTCAGTCTTGATCGAGTCAAAACACTGTTAAAGATTTGAGCTAACTCTGTCTTAGTTCTTAATTTTTTTTTGGTAATTAATTTAATTAACGGGTGTAAAAGCAGAGTCCGAAAGCAACCGAGGAAGCAGCGGAGGACTTCTTCGAACCAAGAACTGCAAGAAGCTCACAAAGTCACTGATGGACGAGAATGACTGCTACCGGGTGAACGAATAGACGTTACTGTTATTATTAAATAAAGCAGACAGAGTTTACGAGGAATTAGATTTGTGAATAGTAGTAGCGCGGCGGCGGCGTTGTCATTCTATTGGCGACGGGGGGGTGTGAGGACGGAATTTGTGAACGTTTACGTATTTATAGTTTTTCGATCATCTCTATTATTTAGGAATAAGTCGAGGTAACCGTTACGGTTCGTTTTTAACGCTTCTAATAGGATCGAAAACTTGAA
This sequence comes from Monochamus saltuarius, assembly GCA_025584915.1. Taxonomy (NCBI): domain Eukaryota; kingdom Metazoa; phylum Arthropoda; class Insecta; order Coleoptera; family Cerambycidae; genus Monochamus; species Monochamus saltuarius. Next base: position 22,651,656 of record CM046728.1, on the reverse strand, counting down.
AAGTCGGCGATAGTACGCGACGTCGGGGAGAAGCATCGCATACAGACATCGTCCTTATTTTACGGACGTAGTGGCGACGTCTCGGAATGTACGAAAATTACCGTGTTAAATTTCGAAGGTATATACTCGCGATTATACGATGATATTAGTCGGTGACTCCTGAATGGCGTTATTATGGGTGATTATCGAAGATAAGGTGGAAGATTAGGGCTAAAGCGTACAACCTTCACATTGGGCGACCTGTATTGACGCTTATCTGGGTGCCGTCGAGCGAATGTTGCTTGCGAGCGATACTTCGGAATACGTACGTTCATGTTAACGTATATTTTGGAAGTCGAGAAGGCGTAAGAGGCTTATTTGTTGATAAAAGCAGTCGATACGAACACGACGGCTACAGATTCGAAGCCGGACCGCTGACGCCTAGCTCGAAATACGAAACGTTCAGTCTCCCGTCCGACCGGTATCTGTTGGTGTCGCACGAAAATTTTTCACAGGATCATCGACTCTACTCTACTTTGTCGTTTGTAGTTCGTTGTTGTGTGAATTTATTTCGTTATTAAAAGAGAAATTATCATCACCACCGCCATGGCTGATACGGAAAATCAAAGTTCGACGGCACCTGTCGCGGGTTCTGCAGGCGGAGGCGGTAGTAGTGGTGCCAGTGCGTCGTCTTCGTCGTCTCCACAGGCGCAGTCTCCGGCTAAGAAGGAGAAAAAGGCGAAGAATCCTAGAACCAAACCGTCTCATCCGCCTACCTCCGAGATGGTGAATAACGCCATAAAGGGTCTAAAGGAACGCGGAGGATCATCCCTACAGGCCATTAAGAAGTATATTGCTGCAAATTATAAAGTGGATGCCGAAAAGATGGCGCCGTTTATCAAGAAGTATCTGAAGGGGTCCGTAACTTCGGGAATGCTCGTTCAGACGAAAGGCAAGGGAGCATCTGGGTCTTTCAAGTTGGCGTCCGCTTCGTCCGGATCTGCTAAGCCTTCCGGTGCCGAAAAAAAGAAGACTGCCGTAGCCAAGGCTAAAAAATCGACTACGAAGCGCGTCGCTGCCGCCGCTGCGTCCGCGGACAAAGCCTCGCAATCTACGAAGGCGACGAAAAAGAATTCTCCAAAAGCCAAGAAAACGGCGGCGGAAAAGAAGAATGTCGCCGTTGCCGCTGCCAAGTCTATTTAAGCTGTCGCCGAAAAGAAGCCCGTTGCGTCGAAAGCCGCGACGTCGGTCTCCGCCGTGTCCAAATCCAAATCTCCGTCGAAAGCGAAGAAGTCCAATAAAGCGGGTCCGACGAGAAAACCGAAAGCGCCCAAGCCTAAAACTGCCAAGTCTCCCGCTTCTGCCTCCGGTTCTGCATCGTCCTCTCCGAAATCTAGAAAAGCCGCGTCCCCGAAAAAGAAGAAGTGAATTTTAAGGATTATGACGACGAAGACGGCTGTCACGTAAACGACGACGGCGTCGTCTTCTTCTTTCTCTATACCACCTACCCACTTTACATACCATCGTTTGTGTTGGTTGTTATCGCTGTTGCTATTATTACGTATCGTCTATATTTGCATATTACTAAAATGGTATCGATTATCGATATTATCGACGAGAAAAAAAAAACCTGTGGCGACGAAAGAAGACGACGGAGAATATTCACAAAAAGGCCCTTTTAAGGGCCACAAATATATCTATTAAAAGATTTCGTTGGTATATTATTATTATATAAACGACTCAAAAACGGACGTACTTAACTGGCTTAATGGTATCATTCCGTAACGATCGGGGTTCAATTATTTCATATATATATATATATATATATATACGAACCCCTGAATTTTACCATATACAGGTTGTATCACATAAGAGGGCCACTCCCATGTAGCTCCCTTAATATGCATAAAAAATCTTTAATTGTTTTTTTGTTGCAATTTTGGAGGCCTTTATATTCGTAAAAACAAATTTGAAATCCATGGTCGACTTTATGAGTAATAACAAAACAAAAAAAACCCTGTAAAGTGCCCAAACTTTAAGGCTGTCTAATTTTTTTTTATGTTAAAGATAGGGAAAACTTACTGGTAATAAATTTTTATTGTAAAATTGATACCTTCCACCTGATATAAACAGATTTATGTTTTGTATTTATTAAATTTTTTTTCAAGTTTACTTTAAAAAAATGTACCTAAATATTTTAGTGTTGCTCAAGCTAATGTAGAACCTGTTTTAAAGACGCCAACTGCAGAAAAATAATAAACAGAATGTACGTTTTTATGCAAAATACAGATTTTCTTATATTGGTTTTCACATTAGAAGCAATTGGGTCTTTAAAATTATTTTGACACAGACAATGTAATACTGACTTTTGTAGATTTTTTTTTTCCGTTCGAATATGTAAATCCGTTAAAGAGTAAAATAATTTATACTATTCCTGTCGAATATATTTATCGAATTCTTTTATATACGGGTTTGTGGTTCTGAAAAGAACCGTTTTGTTTTTATTTTATTGCTTTCGCAATATATATATGAGCGCAGGAAAATTTATTTGGAGCTTGTGTACTTGGTGACGGCTTTCGTTCCTTCGCTGACAGCGTGCTTAGCGAGTTCTCCAGGAAGCAATAATCTTACGGCTGTCTGAATCTCTCTGCTGGTAATCGTGGAACGTTTGTTGTAATGTGCCAAGCGGGAGGCCTCTGCGGCTATGCGTTCGAAAATATCGTTAACGAAGCTATTCATGATGCTCATGGCTTTGCTGGATATTCCCGTATCCGGATGGACCTGTTTCAAAACCTTGTATATATAAATGGCGTAGCTTTCCTTCCTCCTTCGCTTCTTCTTTTTGTCGGTTTTAGAGATATTTTTTTGCGCTTTTCCTGCCTTTTTGGCAGCCTTGCCGCTAGCCTTGGGTGGCATTTCTATAAGTTATTGAACACGGACACACACACGTACACACAGAGATAAAATGAACGTTGTCGTTCTAAATCGGACACGACACGACGACGACGATGTCTACTGTGGAATATGGCTCCGAAAATTCGGGAGCGTTGCTTTTAAGCTCCACACTGTGGCAGGCTTAGGCCACGCCCTATTGCCTTGCAGGCTAGCGAGCCGTTTCATTGGTCGGACCTGTCCTTATTTAAGATTGACTCGTGAAGGTCCGAAGCATTCTATCGTTGTAGCTTTACCACGTAGGGCGCGCGTATACATACGTTCATTTCGAGCAGTACGAGTGTTGTTGTTGTTACCGTAGCGTTAATTATTATATCAAGATGTCCGGTCGTGGAAAAGGAGGAAAAGTTAAAGGAAAGGCAAAGTCGAGGTCGAGTCGTGCCGGATTACAATTTCCAGTCGGTCGTATTCACAGGCTCCTTAGAAAAGGCAACTACGCCGAGAGGGTGGGCGCAGGTGCGCCTGTTTATTTGGCCGCCGTTATGGAATATTTAGCCGCTGAAGTTCTGGAATTAGCGGGCAACGCGGCTCGTGATAACAAGAAGACTCGTATCATTCCTCGTCATTTACAGTTGGCCATTAGAAATGACGAAGAATTGAATAAACTTCTATCTGGAGTGACGATAGCGCAGGGAGGTGTGTTACCGAACATACAGGCAGTCCTCCTGCCCAAAAGACCGAGAAGAAACCTTAAATGAACTAAATCTTCGTCTATCAATATCGGCCCTTCTCAGGGCCACAAACATTCTTAACAAAAAAGAAATTCGTTGCATACTCGACAATGTGAGATATATATATATTTATATTATAATGACTCAAAGGTAGTCACAAATTAATAGATCCCATAACCACTTTTTCAGGTTTCATATATATATATATATATGCATGGATATCTATCGGAACATAGAGCAGTTGTAAAATTTTTAATATTTAACAATATGTATTAGAGATGAAGGGAAAGGAACAGTACGGAATAGATATGCCTGTAGATAATAGTTTTATTGCATTCTTAATGATTTAATTGATATAATTTATAGATAGCAATTACATAATGAATGCATAAATTATTATGGAATTATTGAATTAGAGATGAGGGGATTATATTATTACCTGCCTGATGGGTTTCTTGGAATTTTCCATTCGGTGGAGATTTAATGGTAGAGACAAACGTGTATATACATATACACCATATACGTTTGTCTCCACTACGTCTCTTTGCTATTATTATTTTCATGTAGGGGTGTAATACATCTATGTAAATAGTTTATTTACGAGTACGATTAGACAATTAGACAAACGACTAATAGATTATTGATGTAGATATTGAAATTACTTTCTACATTTATGAACCAATAAATATTGTACTCGGCAATTGTATTCATATGTCATTATTGTTATGTAGCGTGTTTCCTTATGTATATCTATACGAATTACTTTAAAAAAAGAAAATTGTGGTTCTGAAAAGAACCGTTTTTATAGATGGTGGATCGTTGCGTTGACAATTTGAGTTTAACCTCCGAAACCGTAGAGTGTACGGCCTTGACGTTTCAAAGCATACACCACGTCCATAGCCGTTACCGTTTTCCTTTTGCGTGTTCGGTATACGTTACGGCATCTCGGATGACGTTTTCTAAAAATACCTTCAGCACGCCGCGAGTTTCTTCGTATATGAGACCGGAAATACGTTTTACTCCTCCTCTACGGGCTAATCTTCTTATGGCGGGCTTGGTAATACCTTGAATGTTGTCTCGTAATACTTTACGATGACGCTTGGCACCACCTTTGCCTAAACCTTTACCACCTTTGCCGCGTCCGGTCATCGTGTCAGCACAATAATAATAATAATCGACAATGAACCAGTACTACGATAAAACGAGATGATCGCAAACGAGGACACACACACACGTTGCTGCTGTCGTTCGTAGGAAAGAACTGTGCTGGGCTCTCGGATTCATGCGGTTTTGTCTGCTTTTGTGCACCCGCCCACCGATACGGTTTCAACCAATAGCGTGTCTCCGTTGGCTGGGGTATCCTAATAAAACCGAACGACAGTGAGGAAGTCGATATTTGTTGCTAGTTGATCGTCTTGCGTGGTGTACGTGTCTGCTAGGTATTTGTTCGTTGTCTATAAATTTGTATTGACGTTATAGTTGTGTGTTACATTACGATATGGCTCGTACGAAGCAGACGGCTCGTAAATCTACCGGTGGTAAAGCGCCTCGTAAGCAGCTCGCTACCAAAGCTGCTCGTAAGAGTGCTCCAGCTACTGGCGGTGTTAAAAACCACATCGTTATAGACCGGGTACCGTCGCATTGAGAGAGATTCGTCGCTATCAGAAGAGTACTGAACTTTTAATTCGTAAACTACCTTTTCAACGTTTGGTTAGAGAAATCGCGCAAGATTTCAAAACCGATCTGAGGTTCCAGAGTTCTGCCGTTATGGCCCTGCAGGAGGCCAGCGAAGCTTACCTCGTCGGTTTGTTTGAAGACACCAATCTATGTGCCATTCATGCTAAACGTGTTACTATTATGCCTAAGGACATTCAGTTGGCTAGACGAATCCGTGGAGAACGCGCTTAAATAAAATTCGCAGAAATCTACATCTATTCATAATTTAAAAAAACGGTTCTTTTCAGAACCACAAATTATTTAATAAAAGATTTCGATATATACAAAAATATATATATGTATATATATTTTCAGGATTCAGAATGCACGCTTGCCATTAATTTTGGAATTGGAAAATTTGAACACATTTCACATATGCTACCAGATGTTAATAGGTTGAATATGAAAATCGGAAAAAATTACTTGCGTAAACTTTATACCATAAAATAAAAGATTTAAATCTGATATTCATAATATTAATATTAGAAATAAGGGTTCTATATCACCTCCAATTCATAGTACTACGCTATTTGAGAGTTGTTTTACATTTGATCTTTATCAGTCATATAATTGTATACCAACTGAACTTAAATAATATTCTTTGCCACAATTTAAAAAAGCGTTTGAAGGACATTCTATTTTCAAGGGAATTTTTTATTAAAATTTGTATTGAGTATCTGTTTATTAATTCACCTGAATAGACAATGCTGTTTTTTGGGATATCTTAATAGTAGAGGTTATCAGATATATATATTATTGTTATTATCATACACATATATATATTATTGTTATTATCATACACATATATATATATATACACAGGAAATGTTAGGATGGCAAATCATTTCGGGCAGTTTACTGTATTTCATTGTGTAATGTTTGGCTCTTGATATTTTCAAAATGTTATTTACTCTTCCGGAAATTTTGGTCACTTTGATAATTCGACGCTTGGCAAATTCTGCTTCGCCATGATACGGACAATTCGGTGCATGGAGATTTTGGCCACTTTGGTAATCCGACGCTTGGCGAATTCTGCTTCGCTATGATAAGGACAATTCGACGGATGGAGATTTTGGCCACTTTGGTAATCCGACGCTTGGCGAATTCTGCTTCGCCATGATAAGGACAATTCGGCACATGGAGATTTTGGCCACTTTGGTAATCCGACGCTTGGCGAATTCTGCTTCGCTATACGGACAATTCGGTGCATGGAGATTTTGGCCACTTTGGTAATCCGACGCTTGGCGAATTCTGCTTCGCTATGATAAGGACAATTCGACGGGTGGAGATTTTGGCCAATTTGATAATCCGACGCTTGGCGAATTCTGCTTCGCTATGATAAGGACAATTCGACGGATGGAGATTTTGGCCAATTTGATAATCCGACGCTTGGCGAATTCTGCTTCGCTATGATAAGGACAATTCGACGGATGGAGATTTTGGCCAATTTGATAATCCGACGCTTGGCGAATTCTGCTTCGCTATGATAAGGACAATTCGACGGATGGAGATTTTGGCCAATTTGGTAATCCGACGCTTGGCGAATTCTGCTTCGCTATGATAAGGACAATTCGACGGGTGGAGATTTTGGCCAATTTGGTAATCCGACGCTTGGCGAATTCTGCTTCGCTATGATAAGGACAATTCGACGGATGGAGATTTTGGCCAATTTGATAATCCGACGCTTGGAGATTTCGGCCGCTTTGATAATCCGGCAGTTGAAGATGATAGGCAGGGTAAAGTAGGAGAAATCGACGCTTGGCGATGATAGGGGGGTAGAGTAGAGCAATCCGACGATTGGTGAAGGTAAATTTACATGGTTAGCGTTTTTTTCCCTAAAATGATTGCGTCTTACTGCCCTGCTCATGTTTGCTGTTAGCGGGTTCACGTTGGGTGTGAATTTTAAAGTGAGTGGAAAATCGGTGTAGGCGGGAAAGCAAAAGTCGCTATCGTTCAGTTCAGTCGAATTTAGTCCTTATCATAGCGAAGCAGAATTCGCCAAGCGTCGAATTATCAAAGTGGCCAAAATCTCCATGCCCCGAATTGTCCTTATCATGGCGAAGCAGAATTCGCCAAGCGTCGCATTATTAAAGTGGCCAAAATCTCCATGTGCCGAATTGTCCTTATCATGGCGAAGCAGAATTCGCCAAGCGTCGGATTACCAAAGTGGCCAAAATCTCCATGTGCCGAATTGTCCTTATCATGGCGAAGCAGAATTCGCCAAGCGTCGGATTACCAAAGTGGCCAAAATCTCCATGTGCCGAATTGTCCTTATCATGGCGAAGCAGAATTCGCCAAGCGTCGGATTACCAAAGTGGCCAAAATCTCCATGTGCCGAATTGTCCTTATCATGGCGAAGCAGAATTCGCCAAGCGTCGGATTACCAAAGTGGCCAAAATCTCCATCCGTCGAATATTCGCCAAGCGTCGGATTATCATAGTGGCCAAAACAGAAGTAATAAAAAAAGACGTTATCGTTCAGTTCGAACGATAACGGCTCATAGTATGTATCAGGCAAACACACACATACTCGTAAATTTTTGCGTCTTTCTGCCTTGCTCATGTTTGCTGTTGGCGGGTTAAGTGGCCGAAGTCGCCAAGCGTCGGATTATCATAGTGGCCAAAACAGAAGTCATAAAAAAAGCCGTTATCGTTCAGTTCGAACGATAACGGCTCATAGTATCATCTCTCAACCACACACACACTTGTAATTTTTGGCGTCTCTCTGGACCTTGCTCATGTTTGCTGTTGGCGGGTTCATAATGGATGTGAATTCGAAAGTTAGTGGAATATCGGTGTTCAACGGCGGAAAAAAAGTCATAAAAAAAGCCGCTATCGCTCTCTGTCGAACGATAACGGCTTTATACTCTATCTTCAAAGAAATTTTAAAAAAGTTTTCATAAAGCCGCTATCGTTCAGTTCGAACGATAACGGCTCATAGTATCACCATACACACACATACACACAAAATCTCGGTATATAATAAATATATACTGATGATGTTGTATTGCGTATATGATGATGATGAAATAAACATAGAGGGGTCTCGTCTATCCGACAAGACGAATCCCCAAGCTAAGGGCTGAGTCTCAACAGATCGCAGCGTGGAAACTGCTCTACCGTGTACAACACCCTGCCAGGTACGTAAGTCGTCTACAGACAATTCCGAGTTCCAACATCGAAACATTTGTAAGACCCATGATCGTCCGTCAAGAGATCTGGTCGGACATGGCAAGGATCGATCCCACCGCCGACCGACGATCTCGACGGCAAACAGGGCTAGTGCGACGACCGCGGCGAGCCGCGATCGCCTAGTAAAGTCACATTGTTTTGAGCCTTTCGACTCTCGGAACTCCAAGAGATATCGTTGCCACCTTTGACTAGAAAGGATACGGCCTTAGAGGCGTTCAGGCATAATCCCACGGATGGTAGCTTCGCACCACCGCCCGCTCGAGCGAGTGCGTGAACCAAATGTCCGAACCTGCGGTTCCTCTCGTACTGAGCAGGATTACTATCGCAACGACGAGTCATCAGTAGGGTAAAACTAACCTGTCTCACGACGGTCTAAACCCAGCTCACGTTCCCTATAGGCGGGTGAACCAGTCGAAAGCCTCCGGAAACCCGGAGTCGGGAAGTTGAAAGCCTCCGGTCACACAAAGAGACAGAAGTCGAAAGAGAATAAAGCACCATTTCACCCGCCTATAGGGAACGTGAGCTGAGGTGAAATGAGAGCCCCCTTCACCCGCCTATAGGCAACGTGAGCTGGGTTGTGTGTAGAAAGCCTCCGGAAACCCGGAGTCGGGAAGTTGAAAGCCTCCGGTCACACAAAGAGACAGAAGTCGAAAGAGAATAAAGCACCATTTCACCCGCCTATAGGGAACGTGAGCTGAGGTGAAATGAGAGCCCCCTTCACCCGCCTATAGGCAACGTGAGCTGGGTTGTGTGTAGAAAGCCTCCGGAAACCCGGAGTTGGGAAGTTGAAAGCCTCCGGTCACACAATGAGACAGAAGTCGAAAGACAACAATGCACTGTGTAATGTCATAATGGTTATATCATTGCGAAGTAGAATTCGCCAAGCGTCTAATCGTTTTCCATTTCACCCGCCTATAGGGAACGTGAGCTGAGGTGGAATGAGAGCCCCCTTCACCCGCCTATAAGCAACGTGAGCTGGGTTGTGTGTTGTGACAGTGAAATATTTTTATAATTGCGAAGTAGAATTCCCTAAGCGTCTAATTGTTGCGTTTTCATTCTGACATTTTCGACGTGGAAGAACGATAATTTTTTTTTGAGACGCCTACAGGCAACCTACGATGGGTTATATGTTGTAACTTTTAAATATTTTTATCTTTGCGAAGTAGAAATAGCCAAGCGTTAAATTGTCGGTTTATCATAATGAGAAATAAATAAAAAGTAGAAAAAATAAATGAGTTTTTAATGTGTATTATAATATTGGAATATATTTAATAATTATGATATTTGTGTGAGAGAAAAGGTAAATAATAAATGTGGTATATATATTCGTATGTTAGGAACTGGACGTAGGTTACGTGTTATGACTTTTAAATGTTATCATTGCATGGTTGATTCGCTTGAAAGTGTAAGATTTTTATTTAATTATATACCATGTGGATGAAAAGAAAGGTTATAATGTGGAATATTTCCTAATAATGATATATAAAATGTTAGATATTGTCCAACAGTTTTGTAACGAAGAAGTAGTCGTAATACATTAAAAAATTTAAAATACGTCAAATCGAAACGATAGAAATTGCCTGTAACGTATGTACAATGTAAATTTCAAATTAGATTCACATATATTAAAAACGGAGTGTTTCCATTAAGAAATAAGTTTTACGAAAACCTAAGGATAGTTATATAGGAAATCGTTGATACATTTTACATACGAAACGGTACAGCCTCGTAGATTTGTTTATGTTATCCAAAGAGGGTGTAGCGTTCTCCGGCCGATATTTTAATCTAAACATTAAACAGAGACTAAGCCACATACTGCTCTTGACCTGTGCGTGTAAGCATCTTTTCAGCTTGGAAAGTTTTGAAAACGTTCAGGAATTTTATAAGACAATTTGTGTGTTAGATTAGAACCGACATTTTTTTTTTATAGAATTCGTGCATTCGTACCTGTGTTTGTGCTCCACGTGTGTGTTTGTGTCTGTCAATCGTAAGACGAGGAGGACGAGAAAAAGGTAAGAGTTTATATATATTTTTTTTGAAGTACGTACTGATCTTCATATGATATTATGAAATTGGATAATAAATATTGCTCGTGTAAAATGTATGAAATGGACAAAAAAAATAATAGTCTATAGAAGTAGAGCCATTTTTTTTGAAAATTATGCAGCGTATCATAGCTATTATTTTATAAAATATGTTATGTAAACGTAGCATGAGTAAATTTTTGTAAAGGATATCATATGGGACTGTATTATATGTTATCAACGTTATATATTTACGATATATTTTTGTTTGTGTTGTAAAGCCACTATTTTTGAAAATTCTGCAGCGTATCATAGCTATTATTTTATAAGAGATGTCATGTAAACGTAGCGTGAGTAATTTTTTCTAAAGGATATCATATGGAACTGTATTATATGTTATCAACGTTATATAATTACGATACATTTTTGTATGTGTTGTATAATTATATGTAATGCCACATTTATTGTGCGAGTGACAGAAACAGTTTTGGAAATTAAATTAAGGAATATTTATTACAATTTCCGATTATATAAAGGTGAAGGTTATCATTGAGGAATTTTATATGTGTTATGAATGTAATATATTTACATTATATATTTACATTTAGTGTATAATGTGATGGTGCCACATAACTTTTAATGTGAAAAGAAAATATCGTAGAAAATAATTAGAAGTCTCTTTAAGTCACGTTTATTAGTGAACGTTAAACTAATATATATATTTATATATATATTTTTTTTTGCTGTATATTCCCACCCTTGTAGTAAACATATAGATATTCAAATGTGGTGGACAATGTTTAATTTTTTTTTTAAGTTACGTGTATAATTCTTTGATGCTTTTGGCATACATTTTATATATATATTTAGTACAGTCGACTTCTTGTCCAAATTGTGTGTTACCATTTTAAATGTAGGATAATAAAAAATGAGAGGATAATCGAGAAATTATTTATATTCTATCAATGTAATATAATAAAATACTTTCGGAAAACAAATTAAAATACCATTTTAAATGTAGGATAATAAAAAATGAGAGGATAATCGGGAAATTATTTATATTCTATCAATGTAATATAATGAAATACTTTTGGAAATGAAATTAAAATATCTTTGAAACACCCATAATACTTAACGTTCATATAGTTATGTATTTGTATTCTTCCTATGTTAGTGAAATGGAGTCAAAGGACAGAAACGTAAATGTGGAGTTGGACGCGGAAGATAGGGTTGTAAACCGTGGCGAGATGAATGTTCCGGACGACGGAATGGACGACGCCATGCTTGCGGCTTTTAGGTACGAAGTTCCGGACGACGGAATGGACGACGCCATGCTTGCGGCCTTTACATATGAAGTCCCGGACGACGGCATGGACGAGGCGATGCTCGCGTTACCATTAACACAAATGGTAAACGCTGGGGTGGTGGCCGCCGCCGCCACTGTCACCGGAGAAGTCCCCGACGACGAAGCTATGGAGGAGGCGATGCTCGCGTTACCATTAACGCAATTGGTAAACGCTGGGGAGGTGGCCGCCGCCGCCACTGTCACCGGAGAAGTCCCCGACGACGAAGCAATGGAGGAGGCGATGCTCGCGTTACCATTAACGCAAATGGTAAACGCCGGGGAGGTGGCCGCCGCCGCCACTGTCACCGGAGACGTCCCCGACGACGAAGCAATGGAGGAGGCGATGCTCGCGTTACCATTAACACAAATGGTAAACGCCGGGGAGGTGGGTGCCGCCGCCACTGTCACCGTAGAAGTCCCCGACGACGATGGAATGGAAGAGGCAATGCTCGCGATCCCTTTAACTGAAATAGTAAAAGCCGGTGAAGTGGCCGCCGCCGCCGCTGTAACACACGAAATACCACCACCGGGGAGAGCATCGGGAGAGATTTTGGGAAAAGAGAAAATGAGGAAAAAGAAGAAAAAGGTAACCTTTAATTTGGTAGGAACGGAAGAAGTAATTCCTGCGGACGAAAAGTCCCCGCAACCGGGACCGTCGGAGAGGGTTATGCGCGAAAAAACTCTGTCCCCGCCGCCAGGACCTTCAGAAGAGGTGATGGAACACCCAAAAAAGAAGAAGAAGAAGAAGAAGCATGTGAAAATTGCAGAACTAAACGTGGAAGGAACAATGCCATCGGAAAAGGGAGAGGACAAAGAAAAAGAGGAGAAAGAAAAGAAAAAGAGTAAAGAAGTGAAGAAAGAGGCAAAAGAAAAGGAGGAAAGTTTTACAAAAGCAGAAGTAAGTAGGAAAAGGAAGAAGCCACCTCGCGTAGCGGCCTCATCCCCGCCGCCAGGACAATCGGAAAAGATCATGGAAAAAGGAAAATCGAAGAAAAAGGAAAAGCAAAGTCCAAAGAAATTTAAAACGGACGACCCTCGTACTGCAGGAAAAGCGGAGGACCGATTGTCGCCGTCAGCAGGACTGGAAAAAGAAAAGAAGGGAAAAATAATGGAGAAAAAGAAGCAGGCCTCATCCCCGCCAGCAGGACCTTCCGAAGAGAAATGGAAGAAACTGGAAAAGAAGAAAAAGGAGAAAAAGCACCCGACAGAAAAAGTGGAGGAGGGCAAGAAGATAGTAGAAGAATACATGGAAAGAAGAACGGAGCAAGAAAAGGGAGAGAAAATAAAAAAAGAGAAGAAAGAAAAGAAAAAGGAAAAAAAAATGAAGACGCCAGCTCGCACAGCTGTGTCTTTCCCCCTGCCAGGACCTTCGCAAAAGGTGGTAGAAGAAAGAAAAAAAAAGAAAACGAAAAAGCATGCTGTAAAAAAATTAAAAACGCACGACCCTCGTAGTCCTGAGATGGCGGAGGAGCGATTGTCGCCGTCAGCGGGGCCGTCGACAAAGTCCGATCCTCAAACGATAATTGAAAAATTTTTAGATAGAAAATTGAAAGAGTTTGAAGTAGAGGAAAAAGAAAAGAAGGAAAAAAAAAAGAAGAAGAAGAAGCAGGAATGAAAACAGACGGTAAGAAATACATAAGTATATCCTGTTATTTATAGTGTAAATATAGCAAAGGTATGTTGTGGTAGAATATATAGTGAAACTTAGAAAATAGCAATGTTTCTTTTGTATTTTTCCAAATTGTCATTGATAAACAGGTATTATGGAAAGTCCTTATATAAAATTAGATTGTAGTATATTTTGTTTTTGTCCTAGTTGCGATATGGTTAATCATTAGAAATGAAAATGATATAAATTTTGTCTAATTTTTTTTGAAATGTAAATGCGAATTTCGAGAATTAAATAGCACATAAAAAGAATTGAACAGTTCCATATATATTTACGTTTAACGAAAGCATGATGACAGTTAAGAAAAATTTTTTAAATTCAAAATACGTTTGTAGAAAACCGTTGGAAATAGTTTACTGTCTTTCATCGGTTTTACATTAATGTCATTCCAACGCTGGGATCTGTTTATTTTCTCGCAACAGAGTCAAGTGGTCTCCGCCCGTTACCGTGCCTCAGAAGGTGCACACAAACGCAGCCACAAACGGTCGTGGCCCTTCGTGTGAAATACTTTTTGAAACCTTAAAAGTTATGTAATTAGTATATCACATATAGAAAACAATATCCGTAATATATGAATTATTGAAAGTCATTAAAATTCGTGTATTCGTACGGGTGTTTTTGGTGCACGCGCGTATTTCTGTGTCTTTCCAGCGACGACGAGATATAAGAAAAGGTTAGTGTATTTATATATAAAATTTTTTGACGTATCATATGATTATTATACGATTAATATAAAATTGATGTTGAATATTGATCATAGGAAATCTATAGAATCGTAACATTGAAATATAGGTTTTTTTTTAATTTATGCAGCGTATAATAGGTATTATTATATGATATGTTGTTTAGAAATAGTTAAATATTTTTTTTTGTTAACTCGAATTCTTAATCAGAAGTTAAAATATTTTACAACTCATGCTTATCACTTAGACACCCATTTAATTTTTATAAATAAGTAAAAGTAACGTGTAATGTTCAATGTAGATTTTTTTAAATAACGTATTTAATTTTATGATACTTATTCCATAATGTTATATATATATTTAATTTATAATTGTGGACGTCCTTCAAAAATTAAATTGTAACCAATCGCAATTGTTGATAACATAAACTTGAAATATATGTACAGCATGTTGAATAGTGAGCGGTAAAGTGATGTATTTATTTTTTTCTATATATTTTGTAGAAGTTTCTTAATAATTGTCGTTATTCTTAATAGTAATTGTTGTATGTGTTGTATAATATAAATATGGCACATTTCTTGTCAAAAACCGAAACAAATAATTTTGTACAAATATATAAAATATCTTTAAACCACCTATAAAATTGAACGTTTACATGGTTATTATTATATATTACTTTTTATTATCCCAGCACATCGTTATTAGCAAAATCCAAATTTTTTTCACATTATCATTATTGGTACTGTCAAGTTTCAAAAAATTTTCAATTTTTATTCCATAATGTTTATATTTATGACATGTATAGTTTTTTTGGTTTTTTAGATAACTCGTTGTTATGAAGCAGTCGTAGAAAAGATGAGAGATTTTCTATTGTAAAATGTAAGATTAATATTATCGTGGACGTTAGTCAATATAGAAATAAAAAATAATGAAATTATTTGTAATTGCAAAATGTCAAGACACGACTTATGTTCGGTACAAATTAAAATATATTTTTACAGAGGAAAAAATAGAATTTGTTGTAAAATGGAAAGAGCAAAGTTACATATATGTAGAAACTTTGGGAAAAGAATATGAATTTGAAATTTTGAGAGTATAAAATATACAGTTAATATAATAGAATTTTTTACAGAACATGTAACGTGTTGAAAGTATATTTATAAAATAGAAATACTGTGTTATTTTATGATATGTTGTTTAGAAATAGTTACTTATTTTATTTTGTTATATCGAATTCTTTATCAGAAGTTAAAATATTTTACAACTCATGCTTATCACTTAGACACCCATATAATTTTTATAAATAAGTAAAAGTAACGTGTAATGTTCAATATAGATTTTTTGAAATAACGTATTTAATTTTATGATACTTACTTCATAATGTTATATATATATTTAATTTATAATTGTGGACGTCCTTCAAAAATTAAATTGTAACCAATCGCAATTGTTGATGACATAAACTTGAAATATATGTACAGCATGTTGAATAGTGAGCGGTAAAGTGACGTATATATTTTTTTCTATATATTTTGTAGAAGTTTCTTAATAATTGTCATTATTCTTAATAGCAATTGTTGTATGTGTTGTATAATATAAATATGGCACATTTGTCGTCAGAAACCGAAACAAATAATTTTGTAGAAATATATCAATTGTTGTATGTGTTGTATAATATAAATATGGCACATTTCTCGTCAAAAACCGAAACAAATAATTTTGTAGAAATATATAAAATATCTTTAAACCACCTATAAAATTGAACGTTTACATGGTTATTATTATATATTACTTTTTATTATCCCAGCACATCGTTATTAGGAAAATCCAAATTGTTTTCACATTATCATTATTGGTACTGTCAAGTTTCAAAAAATTTTCAATTTTTATTCCATAATGTTTATATTTATGACATGTATAGTTTTTTTGGTTTTAGATAACTCGTTGTTATGAAACAGTCGTAGAAAAGATGAGAGATTTTCTATTGTAAAATGTAAGATTAATATTATCGTGGACGTTAGTCAATATAGAAATAGGAAATAATTAAATTATTTGTAATTGCAAAATGTCAAGACACGACTTATGTTCGGTACAAATTGAAATATATTTTTGCAGAGGAAACAATAGAATTTGTTGTATAATGGAAAGAGCGAAATTACATATATGTAGAAACTTTGGGAAAAGAATATGAATTTGAAATTTTGAGAGTATAAAATAGACAGTTAATATAATAGAACTTTTTACAGAACATGTAACGTGTTGAAAACATATTTATGAAATGCAAATACTGTGTAATAGTTTTGCAATGGGAAAATATCCATAATACATATATACAGTAAATTTTTAAAATGCTATACATTTCCTATCATACATTGTACCTGTGACAATAAATATAGATTAGTTAAAAAATGGAAAATGTCAATGCAATGGAAAAGGTAGTGATATACAAATCTTGTAATTTATTTAAACTGTAAAATAGAATTTGGAATTACAATTAAAAAATTAAGCATTTCCTTGGTGAAATAAATTTCACGAAACCGTAACGATAGTTTTTGAATAATTAGTAAATATGAAATTTATACATCGGATTTATAGTTTCGTTTGGCTCATGGTTTATACATTGAACACGTTCGAGTCTGGTGGATGTGTTTATGTGTTTATGTTATCCTAAAATGATGAAGTTGCTGTGGAGAGTAATTAAAGGAATGTGCCCGGCTATCATATATGTTTGATTTTAATTTTATTTACGTTGTATACCCTGTTGTATGTATCAAATAGTATAACTTGGCCACATTGGTAGCATTACCGAGATATATTTTGCGCAAACAATTAAATGTAGGCAGCATATCGTTACTGGCAAAGTTTTATTATTATCACAATTTATATAAAGAACAGGTGAGAGTAATAATGATAATAAAAGAGTAATGAATGTCATGTACTAATGTGTGATATTTTATAAATCATATGTAAGGGAAATTCCTTTGTATATGTCACATAATGTAGTCTGCGCACAAAAAAAAGTAATGTAGAAGCAAAATTTTGTGGCAAAATATGGAAGTGTAAGCATGTGTTTTTCTTTGTTGTAGGACGAATCGAGGGCGTACAGATTCATACGTAGTAGATCCTTAATATACGGTGTCGGAACTTATGTTGAGGACATAGCTTGGGCGCGTCTTAAGTTATAGTATATTTAAACGAAATTGCGATTGTGTAAGCGACGCGGTACAATTATCAATTAAATTCGTCACAGCGAATCGTATCCAATAGGATATATAAATTTTCGGTGAAGATGGCGAAAACGAAACAGCGTTGTCCCTCTTCCAACTCAACCGCCGAAAATAGAGCAAGCGACGCGCGCGAAAGAGAGCCACAGCTTCGCGTAAATGTGGCGAGATTAAATGTGGACTCGTATATTCGCGAACGCATGCAACAAAGGGAGTTGCGAGTGATTTTAGAGAAAAAATCGATATTGAAAAAAAGAAAAACTCGAAATCGTCGATACCGCCAATCGACTCCCACCTCACAAAGTATACGATTACGTCGTCGCGAAAGATACCTTCGACGAATCGGGTCGCAATCGTCGAATATTTCTGAAAGCTCCTCCATTGCGAGACCTTCATCCTCCGCCGAAGAACAACGGGAAGTAGAAGTAGGATCACGACACATAGACGCGATCGCGAACGTCGCATCTCGTGACACAACCTCCGACCCCGTTGAATACGACCGCCGTACACCCGAGCCTCCCGCAATTCGTCCCATTGCAGATGTCGTTATTGCCGCCGTTCCCGTGTCACCCCGCGACGGAGAAACGGTGACGCCGACCATCCGGCAGGTTCTCCACCCGCAGTTGCTGCCATCCCCGAAGTCGTCGTGCCCGCAGTGGCCGCACCACCTCCGCGACGGAGACACGCCGTGATTCCGCGAAAGATAACTTATCAAAAAGCGTTGCAGACGACCGAGAGGGGACTCGAAGCTCTGTGCAACCATCCGTATTCTTTAGGCGCATTCAATGAAACTTGCGGACGGTGCGGCGCAAAATTTTTTAATCAAGAACCGAAGAACAGAGCACTCGTCCGGTTGTCCTGTTGCAAAAACGGACTAGTATCGATCCCGTTACCGGGTTGCCCATTGGAAATGCGTAATTTGTATACCGAAAACAACGCGACAGGTCGTCGGTTCATGGATAATATAAGGGCCGCTAATAGTCTGTTCGCGATGGCGTCTTTCAAAACTTCTCGCCCTAATGTGGAAGTGGAAGGGCAAGGCCGCTGGTCCTTCAGCGTATGCGGCCAAATTTATCACTATACAGTCGGCGTACCGACCTCGCAGGAATTGCGAGAACCCGTGTTGTCGCATTATTATTTTTTGGACGCGGAACAGGTCTTAGATAGACGGAACGAATTTATAGAAAATCGCATACCGCAGGAGACAATAGAAATGTTGGAGAGACGTTGCGCCGATGCAATAGATTAATTGACGCCTATCGCACGATGGGCGAAGTATTAGAGGAGGAGAGCGAGCGTAGAGGTCAACGCGCCGTCGACGACGTCATTATCGCTTTCGCGCGATCCGGCAACATGAACACTCGCCGAAGAGAGTTCGATTTGCCGGAGAGTCGAAGCGAAATTGCCGCAGTCTTCTACGGCATGGAACCTCCATTTGATGTAGACTTAAAATTGTACCCCCGCCGTAGACGCGATGGCGGCGGAGACGTCTACCACGAATTAAAAAATTTACACCCTCTATCCGATCCAATGGTATACCCCCTTTTGTTTCCTCTCTCCGACGAAGGTTATTCAATGAACCTGCGCCATAATAACCATAAGATCACGATGCGTGAATTTTATAGATTCCGCATTCAATGCAGAGACGCATTCTCCCTCCTCCATAACGGAGGCAAACTGTTTCAGCAGTATTTGGTCGACTCCTGGGTGCGCATAGAAGCCGATATGTTGTGGTGGATTCGACAGAATCAACAACGTTTCCGCTTCGCAGCCAATCAGGCTATTAGACGAGCAATCGAGGCAAATCCGCAAAACGCGAACAGGGTGGGCCGCGCCATTGTTTTGCCATCTAAATTTCAAGGAGGGCCGCGACACATGCAACGTTTGTATTTAGACGCGATGACTATCGTCGCGAAGCACGGTAAACCGGATCTATTTATAACGTTCACGTGTAATCCGAATTGGGATGAAATTAAAGACAACTTGGAAAATATGCAGAAAGCCGAAAATAGACCGGATTTGGTATGTCGCGTGTTCAGGGCAAAATTATTAGAGTTTATGGACGACATTGTCCAGAAACAGTTGTACGGGGTGGTACAAAATTACCATTATGTCATAGAATTTCAAAAACGCGGGCTCCCGCACGCCCATATCGTCGTCACGTTTATTCCCGACGACCGTATATACACGGCCGATCAGGTGGACGACGTTATTTCGGCCTTTATTCCGGATATAAACGCACAGCCGCTACTGTACGAATTAGTTGCACGCTTTCAGATCCACCGCCCGTGCGGTACCATGAATCCCCGCGCCCCTTGCATGGAGGAGGGAAAATGCAAGAAATTCTTTCCGAAACCGTATGCGGAAGAAACGGAAATGGGCGCCGCGAGGGACCACCGTCCTATCTATAAACGTCCCGACGATCACCGAGTAATAGTCCTAGCCAACGCCACCATCAGAAACACCCGCATTGTCCCATACAATCCTTACGCGTTGGCTAAATATCAAACACATATAAATTTCGAGGTGGTGGGGTCTCTGTTGACCTTGAAGTATCTTTATAAATATGTAACCAAAGGCGTAGATTGTATAACTATTTATGACGATACTGCGAACGCGAGGGAGGGACAACTTGAAATTGACGAAGTTACAAATTACCTCGACTGTCGTTACGTCAGTTCGATGGAAGCCGCTTGGCGAATTTTAGAATTTAAAATGAACGATCGCTCTCATTCTGTTTTAGTTTTGCCCGTCCATTTACCGGGAGAGCATTATATCATCTATCAGGAGAACGACGACCTACGTAATCTCGAGAACCGGTTAAACAGACGTTCAAAATTAGAGTCATATTTTTTCTTAAATACCGAAGATCCGGAAGCCCGCCAACACCTGTACGGCGACATTCCGGAATTTTATACATGGGACGACGCAGCGGGGCGATGGCGTCGGCGCCGTCAAATATCAAAAACCGTCGGATGTTTGGCGGAGGTGTCGCCACGTCGCGGTCAGATCGAAGTGTTTTACCTGCGCGTGCTTCTGAAACACGTTCGAGGGGCTACTTCTTACGAATCCCTAAGAACTGTCGAGGGCAGGCAATGGGAAACATTCAGAGAGGCATGCGTCGCCCTCAATCTCCTGATCAACGCGGACGAATACGATCAGTGCTTGCACGAAGCGGCGCTCATGAGGCATCCCCACCAAATGAGACGTCTCTTCGCATTGATCATTTGCGTGTTGGACGATAACGTATTGGCTTACGTGACCGACCTGTGGCGAACCCACAGGAAACATCTATGTCACGATTTCCGAAGGAGAGGTCTGTCATACAGGGAATGTTTAAATAGGACCATAAACGCGATAGATGTTATCCTGAGACGGAACAAACCGGGTCTTTCGTGTAACGGATTAGGTATCGTCGTTGAAGATGACCTGGCGTCTTCTGACGACGAAGCAATGGACGTCCCCAACGTCGCTGACGTCGAGGATGAAAACGAAAGACCGGAACGTATCCAATATAATGCCGATACGTTGAACGTCGAACAGAAAGAGTGTTCGTCCGTATTGTTCGGTCGATTTGTAACGTAAATAATTTAAATTTGCCACAGGAAATACTGGACTACACGAGAGAAGTCGAAGCCCCAACCGACCGTGTCGGAGAGCACCTGTTCTTCGTAGACGGCCCCGGAGGCACGGGTAAGACTTACCTGTACAACACCCTGATAGGATACGTGACGGAGACGTTGGGTGGCACTGTCGTGTCTGTAGCGTGGACTGGTATCGCCGCAACCTTGCTGGTAAACGGCAGAACAGTTCACAAAACTTTCCGACTGCCGTTAAACCTGACGCCGGAGTCCAACGTCGGTTGGCATATGGAGGAGGACGAATCGGAAAATTTCCGATCAGTCAAATTAATATTATGGGACGAAGCTCCCATGACGCATAGATATGCTGTCCAGGCGGTGGACAAATATCTACGCGAATTGACAGGTGTGAGAAATTTTCCGATGGGCGGAAAGTGCTGCGTCTTTGGCGGTGATTTTCGTCAAGTGCTACCCGTAGTGGCTCACGGTCACAGGGCTAGCGTCATTGATGCGTCGCTGCAAAGATTACCGTTTTGGGAGCGCTTTGCGCAAACCAAACTGACGGTGAACGTCAGAGCACTGCGCCACGATCCGACGTTGAACAATCGAATCCCCGAATTAGACAACAGAACGTTCGGAGAATGGTTAATGGCGTTGGGTGAGGGACGGTTGCCTTACGTAACGTTCCAAGGTCAAGGAACGTTACCGAGCGATCTCGTCCGCATTCCTGCGATATTTATCGTTCCCGATTTAGTGAGCCTGTTGTCGTTCGTGTATCCGGAAGGTTACAGGTCCGATGACATAGGCGAAAGAGCAGTCCTCTATCCTACCAACGCAACGTGGTGGCGACCGTGAACGATATTTTAAATTCTTTGGAGGGCGAAGTAAGAACGTATTTCAGCGTTGACCGGCTGAAAGACGATGAAAACGATAACATCCACATTCCCCAAGATGTCGTGGAACAGGTTAGCGTACCTAGCCTGCCTCCTCATGCATTGAATTTAAAAATCGGTGCGGTCGTCACGTTGCTCAGAAATCTCGACGTAGAGCGCGGCGAATGCAACGGCAGCCGCATGAAGGTCACTCGAATGACCGACCATATCATCGAGTGCGCCTTACTTACCGGCCAATACAGAGGTAGGAAGGTGTGGCTGCCCAAGATATCGATGTCGGCGCGAGATCCGGCCATCCCCAGAGAAGTATTGCGAACGCAGTTCCCGTACGATTGGCCTATGCCATGACAATAAATAAAGCACAGGGCCAAACTTTAGGAAAGGTTGGCATTTTCTTGGAGAGGCGTGTTTCGCTCACGGACAATTGTACGTGGCCTTCTCGAGGGTTGGACGCGCCAGCGACGTAAAGGTTTTCATTGAAGACGGCATGAAACAGGGACGTTTTCGTCAAAGAAGTGGCGATCGGTACACTAGAAACGTAGTGTATCATACGCTTCTTCGAGACGAAACACGCCCGGCCGGCGACGAAAGACAGCCTCGCGTCGTCGTACAGGCAGACGAACTCGCCGATCACGTCGCAGAGCCTCCACGTCCCCTACGTTAAGAGTGGAAGAAGAAGTGGAAGATGAGGAGGAGGAAAATAATGACCTGCTATTGCTGGAAAACGTCCCCGAAGATGCAATCGAAGCCGCGCATTCCCAGAAGATCCGTACGTCGACGATGGAGATCCCTTCGTCGACGATGGAGATCCCTTCGTCGACGATGGAGATCCCTTCGTCGACGATGCCGGCGAAGATATTCCCCTGGAGTTTGTTCCTCCCCGATCGGAATCGGAATTGAGGAAACGCGTCTCAACAGTGGAGAGACCCGGAACAACAGGTGTAAATGTGAAAAGAAGAGCCCCCGCTACCCGTTATTCCTCCTCCGAATCTGACTAACAACATTTATTAACGTAGTTGTAGTATTTGTAATGTAAATATTTTATATCATCAATGTACAGTAGGTTTTTAGCAGTTTTATATAGGATTATAATTTATCATAATGGACATATATAAAAATAGTTTGTAATATAATATCCGTAGAGAATTCCTTCGTATATAAATTTCCGTTAGCAATGTCCCGCCGATGTATATATTGTTCACGTGGGAAGTTTTTTATAGATGTAAGTGTAATCGTGTAGTTATTAGTATGGCGTAGAAGCATTGTACATTTTTGTTGTAATATGTTAGAGAAGTTGTAGGTTTTGTTAGGGAACACATGTAAATATAACTTTATACTATCATTAATTTAATTAGGACAATATACTTATATATAATTGTATGTATTGTACCGCATGGTCTGTTGTAGTGTCAGTTGTAAGATAATATTTCGAAGCACATAGTTGCAGTACATGCCGTTATATGTAACCCCGTAGGGAAAAGGTAGTCGTCATTATTTTAATTAGTAATATGTATGGGATAGACATGTAGGTTGTAATATTAGGACCCTAGAGAAATATATATATTTATATATATATCTACGCGAAGAAAAAGACCGTTTATATTAGAGTGTATATATTTATATATACTTCTCGGCAGTTACCGAC
>CM046728.1:22613083-22623083 GCA_025584915.1 Monochamus saltuarius | reverse complement strand
GACTCTGAGGAGAGATCCTCCCGCGATCGGCAGCGGTCGCTACGGGCCTGGCACCCTCTATGGGCTGTGGCCCCGTTCAAGAAGGACTTGGACGCGCCGCACGACCTCGGGATAAACGGATCCTCCCTAACACCACATTTCCCGGCGCCCGGTATCGGCCGCGGGATTCGGTGCTGGGCTCATCCCTGTTCGCTCGCAGCTACTGAGGGAATCCTAGTTAGTTTCTTTTCCTCCGCTTAGTAATATGCTTAAATTCAGCGGGTAGTCTCACCTGCTCTGAGGTCGATAATTAGAAGAATAGATTTCTTACTACTAGCGCATATGTATGTTCGGTATACGGTCCGTGTCGTACGCGGATCAGACGTCGTCTTCGTACCGAAGTCTCGGACACGTCGATCGTACGGAGACCGTACAAAACCGAATGCGTAGTCGCTTTCGCGTTTTAAGATGTCGCGAGCGACGGCTCGAAAGCCGTCGTCCGCGTCGTATAACATCCAACGGCGCTCCGACGTTCTCGTCTCTTCTCTCACGAAAAAAGACGAAAACCGAGCAGTCTTTGATATCGATACGACCCTCAGCCAGGAGTGGTCCGGGAACAGTATCCGAGGACCGCAATGTGCGTTCGAAATGTCGATGTTCATGTGTCCTGCAGTTCACAAGTTGACGCGCAATTAGCTGCGTTCTTCATCGACCCACGAGCCAAGTGATTCACCGTTCAGGGTAATCGTTTAGATTTTAACGACGATGTCGAGAGCGGCGATGCTGGGACGGTGAGCGACGACGATTACTGACGTATTCGGTCGTTCGCTCTCGTCCTTCTCGCGCGTTCTCTTCAAACGTTCGTATATATGGAAAGGTGATAAGTAGTATTACAAAAAAAATAAAGAGGAAATGGAGATTTGCGTGCTTCGTCGCTTTATAACGCACTACACATGTACTATTTACAGACGAGGTGTGCTGGCGGCGAGGGCACGATTCTCCCTTTCCTCCGTGATTATACGTGTGGATGTCGAACGAGAGGCTCGTCGGCGTCCTCGACGGTCGGGCGAATATCTTTCAACACCTGAGAAAACGTAACTTATTATTGTATAAGAGACTATTTCTCGCGCAGAGAGAAGAACCGTAACGGTTCTTCATTCTCCGCGCTAGGTACCCGATGTGTCGTCGTTTACCGGACGAAGGCTTTATATATATACATTTATGTATACGTAATATATCGCCTATCCGGCCGACCTCGTCGAGGCACGACGTAATGCCGACGTTTTCCTCTCGTCATATCCGCAGAGTTCAAAGTATGAAATAAAAATTATGACCGGCCTACGGGCGAACGTTCTCTACGGCTACACGGTCGTACGTCAGAGGAGCGACGACGACTACGAGAAGCCGAGCGCGCGCGTATGGCGTCGCATCGTCCCCGTATTATACGCGGTTTTCGAAACGGTGATATCGTCGACGACGATATCTCGAACGAAAATTCGTATTTAGGAGGGACTTTGAGTTCAAAGAAGAACCGCAACAACGACGACGACGACGTGGTGCGTCGTTCGTCGTATATGCGTACAGACGTGTTCATCTCGTGTCGAAACGAAAACACTGTAATGATCCTTCCGCAGGTTCACCTACGGAAACCTTGTTACGACTTTTACTTCCTCTAAATGATCAAGTTTGGTCATCTTCCCAGCGACATCGGCGACGCCGAAACGCCACCGCGACCAGTCCGAAGACCTCACTAAATCATTCAATCGGTAGTAGCGACGGGCGGTGTGTACAAAGGGCAGGGACGTAATCAACGCGAGCTTATGACTCGCGCTTACTGGGAATTCCTCGTTCATGGGGAACAATTGCAAGCCCCAATCCCTAGCACGAAGGAGGTTCAGCGGGTTACCCGGGCCGCTCGGCCAGGAGGACACGCTGATTCCTTCAGTGTAGCGCGCGTGCGGCCCAGAACATCTAAGGGCATCACAGACCTGTTATTGCTCAATCTCGTGCGGCTAAATGCCGCCTGTCCCTCTAAGAAGAATTGTTTGTACGCCGACAGTAAAAACCGCGCGCGATAAGGGGCCGAAACCCCGAACCGGCGGGCCTTTGGGATGTCGAAATACGCCTAGTTAGCAGGCTAGAGTCTCGTTCGTTATCGGAATTAACCAGACAAATCGCTCCACCAACTAAGAACGGCCATGCACCACCACCCACCGAATCAAGAAAGAGCTCTCAATCTGTCAATCCTTCCGGTGTCCGGGCCTGGTGAGGTTTCCCGTGTTGAGTCAAATTAAGCCGCAGGCTCCACTCCTGGTGGTGCCCTTCCGTCAATTCCTTTAAGTTTCAGCTTTGCAACCATACTTCCCCCGGAACCCAAAAGCTTTGGTTTCCCGGAAGCTGCCCGCCGAGTCATCGGAGGAACGTCGGCGGATCGCTAGCTGGCATCGTTTATGGTTAGAACTAGGGCGGTATCTGATCGCCTTCGAACCTCTAACTTTCGTTCTTGATCAATGAAAGCGTTTTTGGCAAATGCTTTCGCTTCTGTCCGTCTTGCGACGATCCAAGAATTTCACCTCTAACGTCGCAATACGAATGCCCCCATCCGTTCCTATTAATCATTACCTCGGGGTTCCGAAAACCAACAAAATAGAACCGA
The DNA here is from genome assembly GCA_025584915.1 of Monochamus saltuarius. Classification (NCBI taxonomy): domain Eukaryota; kingdom Metazoa; phylum Arthropoda; class Insecta; order Coleoptera; family Cerambycidae; genus Monochamus; species Monochamus saltuarius. Next base: position 22,620,448 of record CM046728.1, on the reverse strand, counting down.
GGTCCTATTCCATTATTCCATGCACACAGTATTCAGGCGAAGTTTTAGCCTGCTTTAAGCACTCTAATTTGTTCAAAGTAAACGTGCCGGCCCACCTCGACACTCAATGAAGAGCACCGCGGCGGGATTGAGTTGGGCCGCCCTTGCGAGCTAAGCCCACCGGCAGGACGTCCCGCGGAACGCCAGTTAACACCGCGGACGATGAACCGGCGACGCGGGACACAGATTCGACTACGAGCTTTTTAACCGCAACAACTTTAATATACGCTATTGGAGCTGGAATTACCGCGGCTGCTGGCACCAGACTTGCCCTCCAATTGATCCTCGTTAAAGGGTTTAGAGTGTACTCATTCCGATTACGGGGCCTCGGATGAGTCCCGTATCGTTATTTTCGTCACTACCTCCCCGTGCCGGGAGTGGGTAATTTGCGCGCCTGCTGCCTTCCTTGGATGTGGTAGCCGTTTCTCAGGCTCCCTCTCCGGAATCGAACCCTGATTCCCCGTTACCCGTTACAACCATGGTAGGCGCAGAACCTACCATCGACAGTTGATAAGGCAGACATTTGAAAGATGCGTCGCCGGTGCGAGACCGTGCGATCAGCGTAAAGTTATTCAGAGTCACCAAGTTGTACGATGACGGGCGAACCCGCCACCGATTGGTTTTGATCTAATAAAAGCGCTCCTTCCGTCTCCGGTCGGAGCTCTGTTTGCATGTATTAGCTCTAGAATTACCACAGTTATCCAAGTAAATGTGGGTACGATCTAAGGAACCATAACTGATTTAATGAGCCTTTCGCGGTTTCACCTTAATTCGGCTTGTACTGAGACATGCATGGCTTAATCTTTGAGACAAGCATATGACTACTGGCAGGATCAACCAGGAGCTGTTTCTAGTATACACGAATACGCGCGCGAGACGCGTATAGGCATGTATATAAAACTAGAGATCAGTCTCCTCCGATTTATATATTATTATAAATAAATTTATAAATATATATTGTACTACGGAGAGACAGACGCATCTCTAGTGGGCGTGTGGTGTGCGTCGTGACGACGGTTAAACCGTCGAGACGCCACGCTCAGAGAGGTCGTCCGTATACGTCCATACGTACGTGTATAAGCCCCACGTCGCGACAGTTTCTTCTCTTCTCTAGAGAGAATAGACTAGCGGTCGTGGGGTTCTGAGGTCCGGTTCGACATCTCGCGTCGTCGTCGTCGAAATATTACTACTTCGACGCTACGCTGCGATACGTCGTCGACCGGCGAAAAACTTCGACCATTCTCTCGACCCTTCGCTAGATTGAAAGCGACACGGTGTCTACGAAAGAATCGTTCCGAATCTGTGTTGTGATATTCTCGCTCGGACAGAGGAGAGTCGTCGCTTATTTGGCGTCTAACGTAAAACGCGCGCGACACCTATCGCGACGACGAAGCAGATCGGATCCTGTACGTCACATCTATTAGAATGTGGACGACGAAGACCACGATCGCCCGGCGTCGCGGGGTCGGCGGTTTTACGGACTCCGACGATCGCTCGTGGACCTGCTAAGACGCTAAGCGCCTGCTGAATCCGCGATCTCGCTGAGTATCTCGAAAGATAATGCGTGGTGCGCCAAGTCTACGCGTGTGTTTCGGCCATAGAAAGTGTTCATCGTCTCTCCGCGACATCGGTGTTTTCACTTTTAGTTAAAATCGAAAGGACGATTTATATGAAAAGTGAACCGAATTGAAGAGACGGCGGCCGCGTCACACGACGACTAGGCTAATGGAACGGCGTTTGCCGCCGGCGAAAGCTGACTCAGTTACTGCGAGAGAAGAACGTGAGTTGTTACTACTACTCTACAGTTAAAAAGTACAGCGATCGCGCTGCTGCTGCTATACCACCGTTCCTATCACCACGGAGAGCGCCCGACGTCGGCTGTCTGCCGCGCCGGTCGCTTTCCACAAAGAAGCGGACCCGTAAGCGGGCCACGTTCGAGCTCGTCGTTCGTCCGGAGGCGCGCGGAGCGTTAATACCGCCTCGCCTGGGATCCCTAAGATAGAGGGGTAACCGACGACCGACCGACGCATGGTGATCGTCGTCATCGTCGTTGTTAAATACGTTCTCGTGGAACGCGATATATATTATCGATGTCGGAAAACGTAACTTATTTAGAATATCGTCTTTGTAAATTTAAGAAGTAGTAGGTAATACGAAAGTTGAGCGACTCTTAGACTATGTGTATATATATATATATAGTATAGATCGTATTCGGTGGTGGTGGATGTCGCATACGTACATATATATATATATATATATATATATATATATAAAGGAGGATGAGAAAAATATCACTGATTTAAATAATGTAGAAATAGAATGCAACGAATATTTGAAAGAGGTAAAAACTTTATTAGAAATGTACAGTAAGCTTATTCAGATGGAGACACAAGCAAGCTAACAATTATACTCACAAATTAGAGGTAAATAATGACATACAATTACAAAAATCAAGTAAGGGATGAGATTTAAGGATTATTAAAAGACAAGATTATAGATTCCCATGTATGACGTATTACTTTGCTCTATAATCTTGTCTTTTAATAATCCTTGAATCTCGTCCATTAATATTTGTGTTTGGAAGTTCGCAATATAAATTTACAATTCCACAGACAGTATGAGGCACCCATGTCTATTGACGCAATTTTAGGAAGAATATATATATATATATATATATAGATTGTATTCGGTGGTAAGAAGAATTGATCGACCCCGTTCCGATCCGTTACAATAGTCTCGTGAGACGATTCATCGATTAGCGTACGATGATTATAGTTGTCGAGAACTTTGTAGACGGACGAGGATTTCTGTATAGGGAGAAATTCGAAAGTCAGTAGCCTCCTCGGGAAGTGGGATTCGTGAGGTAAAACGTTACTGTGAGTAATGCAAACGGAGTCCAAATATAAGGCGGATAGTGTGGAAGTGAAAAAATATCACGTCACATCGATTTCCGATGGAGGAGGTACGCGTACGATGATTATAATTATCGAAATGAGGATTCCTGTGCAGACCAAAATTCGAAAGTCAGTAGCCTTTCTTCGATGGAAACGGAGTCCGAATATAAAACGGTTAGTGTAGAAGTACGAAATTATCGCGTCCTACCGATTTCCAAGGAAAGAGGAGGTAAGTACGTACTATCGTTCTGCAATATTAATGACACTCACTAAAATTAATTTTGCGATTTATTTCGAACATCTGACATATATTGAAATCTGCTTTAAATCTTTAACATTACCAAGAGAGATTTAATGAAATTTCTATTCAGAAGTTTAGAAACTGTTTTAAGAGTGTCATTATTATTGCAAAAAAAAAGGACGGGGATGGCTACCCGCTACAGCGAACGTATTGGCGTCAGGAGTTATTATTACATAAATCAGACCTTGTAGAAGTACGAAAGAATCACGCCGAAAATATCCAACGTGATCAGGTGCAGGTCATGTGGAGAGTTACCTGTTACATAGACATTGAGAAGTGCTGACAAAGATTCCTGTCGAAGTTTATCTTTTATACCGTATATTATCAGTAACTTTATGTTAATTCCAGAAATTATGTATTGTTCATTGTTCCAAATGCACGAGGGAATCTAGTAATTTGTATTACGTATGTTTCATGTATTGTCGCTACCGCGTTAACCTTACACTTATAGTAGCTGAATAAATGGCGATTCCCTTTATATTAGTTTATTCGAGCTGTACATGATATTTATGTATAGATAAAATGGCACTTATTTTACACCCCTAATTCCGACGGCTCTAGAATACCTGCTCTGCTGGAGTCTCAAGTACAACTGCCTTTCTCTTACACTTGTACCCTTTTTCAGGTCAAATACCTTAAACACATTTATAACCTACACCTGGTTTCTATCGTACTCTGTAAAGCAGGCAAAAACTCAGTAACATGTACATATATATATTTTTGACTTTTTCAGCTTCAGTTCAGTCTTGATCGAGTCAAAACACTGTTAAAGATTTGAGCTAACTCTGTCTTAGTTCTTAATTTTTTTTTTGGTAATTAATTTAATTAACGGGTGTAAAAGCAGAGTCCGAAAGCAACCGAGGAAGCAGCGGAGGGACTTCTTCGAACCAAGAACTGCAAGAAGCTCACAAAGTCACTGATGGACGAGAATGACTGCTACCGGGTGAACGAATAGACGTTACTGTTATTATTAAATAAAGCAGACAGAGTTTACGAGGAATTAGATTTGTGAATAGTAGTAGCGCGGCGGCGGCGTTGTTGTCATTCTATTGGCGACGGGGGGGTGTGAGGACGGAATTTGTGAACGTTTACGTATTTATAGTTTTTCGATCATCTCTATTATTTAGGAATAAGTCGAGGTAACCGTTACGGTTCGTTTTTAACGCTTCTAATAGGATCGAAAACTTGAAAAGTCGGCGATAGTACGCGACGTCGGGGAGAAGCATCGCATACAGACATCGTCCTTATTTTACGGACGTAGTGGCGACGTCTCGGAATGTACGAAAATTACCGTGTTAAATTTCGAAGGTATATACTCGCGATTATACGATGATATTAGTCGGTGACTCCTGAATGGCGTTATTATGGGTGATTATCGAAGATAAGGTGGAAGATTAGGGCTAAAGCGTACAACCTTCACATTGGGCGACCTGTATTGACGCTTATCTGGGTGCCGTCGAGCGAATGTTGCTTGCGAGCGATACTTCGGAATACGTACGTTCATGTTAACGTATATTTTGGAAGTCGAGAAGGCGTAAGAGGCTTATTTGTTGATAAAAAGCAGTCGATACGAACACGACGGCTACAGATTCGAAGCCGGACCGCTGACGCCTAGCTCGAAATACGAAACGTTCAGTCTCCCGTCCGACCGGTATCTGTTGGTGTCGCACGTGTCTTCTACTCGACTCCATACCGTTAAAAATAAAAGGAATTTTGACTGAGACCCCCGATAATACTTGAATTTAGCCCTGAAAACTAATTCGCGTACCCTCGCGTCGCGTCGCGTGTCGCGTGTCGCGTGCGCGTCGAGTGGGTCTCCTTCCTTTCCGGAGGAACGACGCGTGTAGCCCCGGCTGCTACTTCGTCTGTCGGGCGAAGCTCTTCTTTCTCTTAGATGTGATAGTAATATAATCTTGAGTCTTCTTGCTTGGGCTAGCCTCTATCTCAGGGCGGCTTATTTGTCTGCACCCGTCGCTGATAGGGAAAGCTCTGTCTTGGTGCTTCTGGGCACGTCGAGGGCGACGCCGGCGCCTACCCCGACGCGGAGTCCCTGTTGTTTTCTTTCTTCGACAAAAGAGCCCTCCGTTTTCAGAGTCACCGGTTGGTCAGCACCGATACTTCCTCTAACCTTAGACTCCGAGCTGTACTAACCCTTTTGTCTCTTCGTTTTTCCTATCTTGGTCGGCTTCTTGCTTCGGGACACACGGTCCGGTATTTTATAGTGAAAGTGCTAAAAAGCACTACACTTTCGAATTCTTTAGTATATTACGAATATCTTTTACCTCAGGGGTTATGTCAAGTAATAACACCCTGTAGATTTAATTAGGGCCTAGACCACTAATTATTACCTCCACACCTGCTTTCCAAAAATACCTATCGAATTCTTTAGCGAGGAATTTGTCGGCTGATGCTCGGACAAATCCACGCTTGGTGTATCGTAGTTTTCGTAAATTAAACCCAAAGTACGCGACCTGGTACGAAATGGAATTTAGAAAAATAGTAGACCGATTTTCACTGACTACTAGCTAACTGCGTAGTAAGGCACGTGTGACCTATTAACTAGCAGACAGACTAGAATTCTCTTCTCGTCTAAGAACAGCCTCGCACGAGCTCTGAACTTAGACTGGCGACTTCGCTCTCGAGCAACGATTTTTGCTCTGTATTTATCCTCTTCTCGTTCTGCGCGTTTTCGCGTTCCGCTCCGCGATTGGTCAAAACGCCGTTTTAGGGCGTGACCGGTCTGAACAAAACCAGACAGCGGAATTTTCGGCGGCTCCGTCGACACCTCCCTCGTTGGATACACCAAGCCGTGAAGTTTGCTCCTAGCATCGTTGCGCCGGTTGTTTTTTTTTTGTTTTTGTAATTTTTTTTGTGTTTTTATTTATTTTTGTTTGGGGGGTAGGAAAATGTTTCGGGGATACGTTGGTTAGATTACTGCTGGAGGGAAGAAACAACAAATAAACCCTAGATAGTGACAATCTTTTCAACCAAAATTTACAAAATTCTCGTCGTTCGTCCCGTCCGCGGCTTCTGCTTCGGCGGTTTGCCAACGTACATCGAGATAGTTAGGGTGGTGGCAGCGGCCACGTCCCTCGTTGACGGTCCTCGCCGGCGCGCGTTTCTGGAACGGTTTAAAACAAAACGGAAAACAAAGCATTAATTCTTCGATTGTCGCTGGCTTACCTAATTCATGCAAACTTAAAAAAATGTTTTCTGGTGAAAAAGGCGTGCAAAATAAAAAGTAAATTCTGGCTCATGCATAGAAGGGATACGTGGCTCCAGCGGTGGCAGGTTGTGGGGGTTCTTCTCTGTCGAGCCCACCGACAGTCCCGCGTTGCGTGTGCCCCTGGGCCTCCTCTTCTATGGATTCACTCGCGTCCCGGTGCTCGCACAGGTGGCGGTCGGAGATCGTCCACGTGCACTCGCACCTCTAGTCCGTCGCGCTCCACCGTATATGTTGTCGCCGTCCTTTCTGCCTATCCAGCGAGGTCCTGTCCACTTCGCGCAGAAAGGATCCTTCCTAGGTCCTGGCCAATTCCGTGTCATCACCAGGTCCCCGACGTCGAATTGAGTCGTTGCCTCCAGCGGTGTGGGGAAGAGCTGGCGTATAAAAATTCGTTGCCGGTCCTTGGCTTTCCGAATTCGCTGTTCCCTCGGTGCAACGCTCTGATCGACGCGCGGCCGCATCGGTGGTGGCATTGTCCAATCTCCTGGTCGTTTTAGTAATCCTCCGATCATTATTTCGCTGGGCGCTTGTCCTGTAGCGGCGTTTGTCCTATTCCTGAGGGTAAACAGCGTCTCAGGAATCATTTCGTCCCAGCGTTTGTCGGCGTTTCGTCGTGTTCTTAATATTTTCTTGAATTCCTGGACCCTCCTTTCGACGGGGTTCGCTCGTTGGTGGAAGATCGGTGCGTAGTACGATGTGATATGCCATTTCTCTAGCTGTCGCAGCCACAGGTCTCCTCTAAAAACTCCTCCGTTGTCGGTAATTATAGCCGCGGGGTAGCCCCACTTCGCTGACAAGTCCTGGATAAAGGCCAGCATCGTTCTGTGCTTCGCACTAGGAACTGCTATCGCCTCCACCCACTTGCTGAAGATGTCTACGGCTATAATCACGAAGCGATTTTGTTT
>CM046728.1:22607483-22612983 GCA_025584915.1 Monochamus saltuarius | reverse complement strand
AGCTCGAATAAACTAATATAAAGGGAATCGCCATTTATTCAGCTACTATAAGTGTAAGGTTAACGCGGTAGCGACAATACATGAAACATACGTAATACAAATTACTAGATTCCCTCGTGCATTTGGAACAATGAACAATACATAATTTCTGGAATTAACATAAAGTTACTGATAATATACGGTATAAAAGATAAACTTCGACAGGAATCTTTGTCAGCACTTCTCAATGTCTATGTAACAGGTAACTCTCCACATGACCTGCACCTGATCACGTTGGATATTTTCGGCGTGATTCTTTCGTACTTCTACAAGGTCTGATTTATGTAATAATAACTCCTGACGCCAATACGTTCGCTGTAGCGGGTAGCCATCCCCGTCCTTTTTTTGCAATAATAATGACACTCTTAAAACAGTTTCTAAACTTCTGAATAGAAATTTCATTAAATCTCTCTTTGTAATGTTTAAGATTTAAAGCAGATTTCAATATATGTCAGATGTTCGAAATAAATCGCAAAATTAATTTTAGTGAGTGTCATTAATATTGCAAACGATAGTACGTACTTACCTCCTCTTTCCTTGGAAATCGGTAGGACGCGATAATTTCGTACTTCTACACTAACCGTTTTATATTCGGACTCCGTTTCCATCGAAGAAAGGCTACTGACTTTCGAATTTTGGTCTGCACAGGAATCCTCATTTCGATAATTATAATCATCGTACGCGTACCTCCTCCATCGGAAATCGATGTGACGTGATATTTTTTCACTTCCACACTATCCGCCTTATATTTGGACTCCGTTTGCATTACTCACAGTAACGTATTACCTCACGAATCACACTTCCAGAGTAGTCTACTGACTTTCGAATTTCTCCTATACAGAAATCCTCGTCCGTATACAAAGTTCTCGACAAATATAATCATCGTACGATAATCGATGAATCGTCTCTCGAGACTATTGTAACGGATCGGAACTGGGTCGATCAATTATTCTTACCACCGAATACTATCTATATATATATATATATATATATATATATTCTTCCTAAAATTGCGTCAATAGACATGGGTGCCTCATACTGTCTGTGGAATTGTAAATTTATATTGCGAACTTCCAAACACAAATATTAATGGACGAGATTCAAGGATTATTAAAAGACAAGATTATAGAGCAAAGTAATACGTCATACATGGGAATCTATAATCTTGTCTTTTAATAATCCTTAAATCTCATCCCTTACTTGATTTTTGTAATTGTATGTCATTATTTACCTCTAATTTGTGAGTATAATTGTTAGCTTGCTTGTGTCTCCCTCTGAATAAGCTTACTGTACATTTCTAATAAAGTTTTTACCTCTTTCAAATATTCGTTGCATTTTATTTCTACATTATTTAAATCAGTGATATTTTTCTCATCCTCCTTTATATATATATATATATATATATATATATGTACGTATGCGACATCCACCACCACCGAATACGATCTATACTATATATATATATATACACATAGTCTAAGAGTCGCTCAACTTTCGTATTACCTACTACTTCTTAAATTTACAAAGACGATATTCTAAATAAGTTACGTTTTCCGACATCGATAATATATATCGCGTTCCACGAGAACGTATTTAACAACGACGATGACGACGATCACCATGCGTCGGTCGGTCGTCGGTTACCCCTCTATCTTAGGGATCCCAGGCGAGGCGGTATTAACGCTCCGCGCGCCTCCGGACGAACGACGAGCTCGAACGTGGCCCGCTTACGGGTCCGCTTCTTTGTGGAAAGCGACCGGCGCGGCAGACAGCCGACGTCGGGCGCTCTCCCCGTGGTGATAGGAACGGTAGTATAGCAGCAGCAGCGCGATCGCTGTACTTTTTAACTGTAGAGTAGTAGTAACAACTCACGTTCTTCTCTCGCAGTAACGGAGTCAGCTTTCGCCGGCGGCAAACGCCGTTCCATTAGCCTAGTCGTCGTGTGATGCGGCCGCCGTCTCTTCAATTCGGTTCACTTTTCATATAAATCGTCCTGGCGATTTTAAATAAAAGTGAAAACGCCGATGTCGCGGAGAGACGATGAACACTTTCTATGGCCGAAACACACGCGTAGACTTGGCGCACCACGCATTATCTTTCGAGATACTCAGCGAGATCGCGGATTCAGCAGGCGCTTAGCGTCTTAGCAGGTCCACGAGCGATCGTCGGAGTCCGTAAAACCGCCGACCCCGCGACGCCGGGCGATCGTGGTCTTCGTCGTCCACATTCTAATAGATGTGACGTACAGGATCCGATCTGCTTCGTCGTCGCGATAGGTGTCGCGCGCGTTTTACGTTAGACGCCAAATAAGCGACGACTCTCCTCTGTCCGAGCGAGAATATCACAACAAAGATTCGGAACGATTCTTTCGTAGACACCGTGTCGCTTTCAATCTAGCGAAGGGTCGAGAGAATGGTCGAAGTTTTTCGCCGGTCGACGACGTATCGCAGCGTAGCGTCGAAGTAGTAATATTTCGACGACGACGACGCGAGATGTCGAACCGGACCTCAGAACCCCACGACCGCTAGTCTATTCTCTCTAGAGAAGAGAAGAAACTGTCGCGACGTGGGGCTTATACACGTACGTATGGACGTATACGGACGACCTCTCTGAGCGTGGCGTCTCGACGGTTTAACCGTCGTCACGACGCACACCACACGCCCACTAGAGATGCGTCTGTCTCTCCGTAGTACAATATATATTTATAAATTTATTTATAATAATATATAAATCGGAGAGACTGATCTCTAGTTTTATATACATGCCTATACGCGTCTCGCGCGCGTATTCGTGTATACTAGAAACAGCTCCTGGTTGATCCTGCCAGTAGTCATATGCTTGTCTCAAAGATTAAGCCATGCATGTCTCAGTACAAGCCGAATTAAGGTGAAACCGCGAAAGGCTCATTAAATCAGTTATGGTTCCTTAGATCGTACCCACATTTACTTGGATAACTGTGGTAATTCTAGAGCTAATACATGCAAACAGAGCTCCGACCGGAGACGGAAGGAGCGCTTTTATTAGATCAAAACCAATCGGTGGCGGGTTCGCCCGTCATCGTACAACTTGGTGACTCTGAATAACTTTACGCTGATCGCACGGTCTCGCACCGGCGACGCATCTTTCAAATGTCTGCCTTATCAACTGTCGATGGTAGGTTCTGCGCCTACCATGGTTGTAAGGGTTAACGGTGAATCAGGGTTCGATTCCGGATATGGAGCCTGAGAAACGGCTACCACATCCAAGGAAGGCAGCAGGCGCGCAAATTACCCACTCCCGGCACGGGGAGGTAGTGACGAAAAATAACGATACGGGACTCATCCGAGGCCCCGTAATCGGAATGAGTACACTCTAAACCCTTTAACGAGGATCAATTGGAGGGCAAGTCTGGTGCCAGCAGCCGCGGTAATTCCAGCTCCAATAGCGTATATTAAAGTTGTTGCGGTTAAAAAGCTCGTAGTCGAATCTGTGTCCCGCGTCGCCGGTTCATCGTCCGCGGTGTTAACTGGCGTTCCGCGGGACGTCCTGCCGGTGGGCTTAGCTCGCAAGGGCGGCCCAACTCAATCCCGCCGCGGTGCTCTTCATTGAGTGTCGAGGTGGGCCGGCACGTTTACTTTGAACAAATTAGAGTGCTTAAAGCAGGCTAAAACTTCGCCTGAATACTGTGTGCATGGAATAATGGAATAGGACCTCGGTTCTATTTTGTTGGTTTTCGGAACCCCGAGGTAATGATTAATAGGAACGGATGGGGGCATTCGTATTGCGACGTTAGAGGTGAAATTCTTGGATCGTCGCAAGACGGACAGAAGCAAGCATTTGCCAAAAACGCTTTCATTGATCAAGAACGAAAGTTAGAGGTTCGAAGGCGATCAGATACCGCCCTAGTTCTAACCATAAACGATGCCAGCTAGCGATCCGCCGACGTTCCTCCGATGACTCGGCGGGCAGCTTCCGGAAACCAAAGCTTTTGGGTTCCGGGGGAAGTATGGTTGCAAAGCTGAAACTTAAAGGAATTGACGGAAGGGCACCACCAGGAGTGGAGCCTGCGGCTTAATTTGACTCAACACGGGAAACCTCACCAGGCCCGGACACCGGAAGGATTGACAGATTGAGAGCTCTTTCTTGATTCGGTGGGTGGTGGTGCATGGCCGTTCTTAGTTGGTGGAGCGATTTGTCTGGTTAATTCCGATAACGAACGAGACTCTAGCCTGCTAACTAGGCGTATTTCGACATCCCAAAGGCCCGCCGGTTCGGGGTTTCGGCCCCTTATCGCGCGGTCGGCGTACCCCAACTTCTTAGAGGGACAAGTGGCGTTCAGCCACCCGAGATTGAGCAATAACAGGTCTGTGATGCCCTTAGATGTCCGGGGCTGCACGCGCGCTACACTGAAGGAATCAGCGTGTCCTCCTGGCCGAGCGGCCCGGGTAACCCGCTGAACCTCCTTCGTGCTAGGGATTGGGGCTTGCAATTGTTCCCCATGAACGAGGAATTCAGTAAGCGCGAGTCATAAGCTCGCGTTGATTACGTCCCTGCCCTTTGTACACACCGCCCGTCGCTACTACCGATTGAATGATTTAGTGAGGTCTTCGGACTGGTCGCGGTGGCGTTTCGGCGTCGCCGATGTCGCTGGGAAGATGACCAAACTTGATCATTTAGAGGAAGTAAAAGTCGTAACAAGGTTTCCGTAGGTGAACCTGCGGAAGGATCATTACAGTGTTTTCGTTTCGACACGAGATGAACACGTCTGTACGCATATACGACGAACGACGCACCACGTCGTCGTCGTCGTTGTTGCGGTTCTTCTTGAACTCAAAGTCCCTCCTAAATACGAATTTTCGTTCGAGATATCGTCGTCGACGATATCACCGTTTCGAAAACCGCGTATAAAACGGGGACGATGCGACGCCATACGCGCGCGCTCGGCTTCTCGTAGTCGTCGTCGCTCCTCTGACGTACGACCGTGTAGCCGTAGAGAACGTTCGCCCGTAGGCCGGTCAGAATTTTGTCTTTCATACTTTGAACTCTGCGGATATGACGAGAGGAAAACGTCGGCATTACGTCGTGCCTCGACGAGGTCGGCCGGATAGGCGATATATTACGTATACATAAATGTATATATATAAAGCCTTCGTCCGGTAAACGACGACACATCGGGTACCTAGCGCGGAGAATGAAGAACCGTTACGGTTCTTCTCTCTGCGCGAGAAATAGTCTCTTATACAATAATAAGTTACGTTTTCTCAGGTGTTGAAAGATATTCGCCCGACCGTCGAGGACGCCGACGAGCCTCTCGTTCGACATCCACACGTATAATCACGGAGGAAAGGGAGAATCGTGCCCTCGCCGCCAGCACACCTCGTCTGTAAATAGTACATGTGTAGTGCGTTATAAAGCGACGAAGCACGCAAATCTCCATTTCCTCTTTATTTTTTTTGTAATACTACTTATCACCTTTCCATAT
>CM046728.1:22589983-22602483 GCA_025584915.1 Monochamus saltuarius | reverse complement strand
CGCTCGATCAAGTCCGGTGACTCTATCTCTCTCCGTTCCTGAGATATAAGGTGGGAAAGGAGTTGGGGGGGCCCAGTCGCGAACATGAGATTCGTGCAGCGAAGTAGGGGGGAGGCCATTATGTCGTTGGGAAGGTAGGTCCTGGGGACGTCTATTCATGGTCCGAAAACGGCGTTTCTCCGACTTCAACCGTGGGGTGTGGGGGGCCGCGAGTGTGGCGATCTCAGCGGAGACGGCGCGACAGTGGGGAATCTGTTAAGGGGTCGACAAAATCGAAAAGTCTTATGCCGCGAAATTCTCCGGTGAACGGTTCAGCGGGTAACGGCGGTTACGTGGCTGCCTCCGGGGTTTTTGGCCCGTTAAGGACATAAGGCGGTTTATAGAATGTTCGCATTCATATGGGGACCTTTTTGGAGGTATTATCCGTCGATAACTCATATCTATTCTCGGGGGCGGGGGCGGCACGCGAGATTTGAAATTTGGTCCGGAGGCGGCGGCGATTTTTTCCCAAATAGAGGATACCATAATTGACGTAAAACTCTTATGCCGCGAAATTCTCCAACGACGCGTTATTGAACTGTGATTTTTTAAAATTTTAGAAAAATTAAAAAAAAAGAGGGCCCGCGGGTGGGGGGATCGGTAAAAGGGTCCATTACAAAACGAAATCTCTTATGCCGCGAAATTCTCCAATGAACGGTTCGGCGGGTAACGGCGGTTAGGTGGCCGCCTCCGGGGTTTTTGGCTCCTTAAGAACATAAGGCGGTTTGTAGAATGTTCGCATTCATATGGGGATCTTTTGGAGGTGTTATCCGTCGATAACTGAAATATCGATTCTCGAGGGCGGGGGCGATACGCGAGATTTTAAATTTGGTCCGGAGGCGGCGGCGATTTTTTCCAAATAGAGGATACCGTAATTGACGTAAAACTCTTATGCCGCGAAATTCTCGAACGACGCGTTTTTAAACTGTGATTTTTAAAAATTTTTAGAAAAAAAAAAAACAAAAGAGAGGGCCCGCGGGTGGGGGGATCAGTAAAAGAGTCCATTACAAAACGAAATGTCTTATGCCGCGAAATTCTCCAATGAACGGTTCTGCGGGTAACGGCGGTTAGGTGGCCGCCTCCGGGGTTTTTGGCCCCTTAAGGACATAAGGCGGTTTGTAGAATGTTCGCATTCATATGGGGACCTTTGAGGTGTTATCCGTCGATAACTAAAATATCGATTCTCGGGGGCGGCACGCGCGATTTGAAATTTGGTCCGGAGGCGGCGGCGATTTTTTCCAAATAGAGGATACCGTAATTGACGTAAAACTCTTATGCCGCGAAATTCTCCAACGACGCGTTTTAACTGTGATTTTTAAAAATTTAACAGAAACATCTAATAAAAAAGGAGGGCCGGGTGAGGAAATCAATTGAGGGGTCCATTACCAATCGACATGTCTAACTTTCCACCACTACTCACGTTCCCCATTGGCGGGTGAAATGGTACAATCCTAATCCTCTTTCCCATCTCAGCTCACGTTCCCCATAGGCGGGTGAAATGGTTCAATCTTCCTCTTTTCCCATCTCAGCTCACGTTCCCCATTGGCGGGTGAAATGGTACAATTCTCCTCTCTTTATACCTCAGCTCACGTTCCCCATTGGCGGGTGAAATGGTACAATTCTCCTCTCTTTATACCTCAGCTCACGTTCCCCATTGGCGGGTGAAATGGTACAATCCTCCTCTCAGTATACCTCACCTCACGTTCTCTATATGGGTGAAATGGTACAATCCTCCTCTCTTCCATCTCAGCTCACGTTCCCCATTGGTGGGTGAAATGGTACAATCCTCCTCTCTTTACACCTCAGCTCACGTTCCCCATAGGCGGGTGAAATGGTAAAATCCTCCTCTTTTTCCATTTCAGCTCACGTTCTCCATTGGCGGATGAAATGGTACCTTCCTCCTCTCAGTATACCTCACCTCACGTTCCCTATAGGCGGGTGAAATGGTACAATCCTGCTCTCTTCAACTTCAACTCACGTTCCCGATAGGCGGGTAAATGGAAAACAACAATTAGACGCTTGGCAAATTCTACTTCGTAATGATAAAACCGTTATGCCATTCCCTCTTTTCTTTCGACTTCTGTCTCTTTGTGTGACCGGAGGCTTTCAACTTCCCGACTCCGGGTTTCCGGAGGCTTTCGACTGGTTCACCCGCCTATAGGGAACGTGAGCTGGGTTTAGACCGTCGTGAGACAGGTTAGTTTTACCCTACTGATGACTCGTCGTTGCGATAGTAATCCTGCTCAGTACGAGAGGAACCGCAGGTTCGGACATTTGGTTCACGCACTCGCTCGAGCGGGCGGTGGTGCGAAGCTACCATCCGTGGGATTATGCCTGAACGCCTCTAAGGCCGTATCCTTTCTAGTCAAAGGTGGCAACGATATCTCTTGGAGTTCCGAGAGTCGAAAGGCTCAAAACAATGTGACTTTACTAGGCGATCGCGGCTCGCCGCGGTCGTCGCACTAGCCCTGTTTGCCGTCGAGATCGTCGGTCGGCGGTGTGATCGATCCTTGCCATGTCCGACCAGATCTCTTGACGGACGATCATGGGTCTTACAAATGTTTCGATGTTGGAACTCGGAATTGTCTGTAGACGACTTACGTACCTGGCAGGGTGTTGTACACGGTAGAGCAGTTTCCACGCTGCGATCTGTTGAGACTCAGCCCTTAGCTTGGGGATTCGTCTTGTCGGATAGACGAGACACCTCTATGTTTATTTCATCATCATCATATACGCAATACAACATCATCGAGTATATATTTATTATATACCGAGATTTTGTGTGTATATGTGTGTATGGTGATATTATGAGCCGTTATCGTTCGAACTGAACGATAGCGGCTTTTTTATGAAAACTAATTTAAAATTTCTTTGAAGATAGAGTATAAAGCCGTTATCGTTCGACAGAGAGCGATAGCGGCTTTTTTTATGACTTTTTTTCCGCCGTTGAACACCGATATTCCACTAACTTTCGAATTCACATCCATTATGAACCCGCCAACAGCAAACATGAGCAAGGTACAGAGAGACGCAAAAATAAAAGACTGTGTGTGTGTGGTTGAGAGATGATACTATGAGCCGTTATCGTTTGATCTGAACGATAACGGCTTTTTTTATGACTTCTGTTTTGGCCACTATGATAATCCGACGCTTGGCGACTTCGGCCACTTAACCCGCCAACAGCAAACATGATCAATGCAGAAAGACGCAAAAATTAACGACTATGTGTGTGTTTGCCTGATACATACTATGAGCCGTTATCGTTCGAACTGAACGATACGTCTTTTTTTATTACTTCTGTTTTGGCCACTATGATAATCCGACGCTTGGCGAATATTCGACGGATGGAGATTTTGGCCACTTTGGTAATCCGACGCTTGGCGAATTCTGCTTCGCCATGATAAGGACAATTCGGCACATGGAGATTTTGGCCACTTTGGTAATCCGACGCTTGGCGAATTCTGCTTCGCCATGATAAGGACAATTCGGCACATGGAGATTTTGGCCACTTTGATCATTCGACGCTTGGCGAATTCTGCTTCACCATGATAAGGACAATTCGGGGCATGGAGATTTTGGCCACTTTGATAATTCGACGCTTGGCGAATTCTGCTTCGCCATGATAAGGACAATTCGGGGCATGGAGATTTTGGCCACTTTGATAATTCGACGCTTGGCGAATTCTGCTTCGCTATGATAAGGACAATTCGGCTCATGGAGATTTTGGCCACTTTGATAATTCGACGCTTGGCGAATTCTGCTTCGCTATGATAAGGACTAAATTCGACTGAACTGAACGATAGCGACTTTTGCTTTCCCGCCTACACCGATTTTCCACTCACTTTAAAATTCACACCCAACGTGAACCCGCTAACAGCAAACATGAGCAGGGCAGTAAGACGCAATCATTTTAGGGAAAAAAACGCTAACCATGTAAATTTACCTTCACCAAGCGTCGGATTGCTCTACTCTACCAACCTATCATCGCCAAGCGTCGATTTCTCCTACTTTACCCTGCCTATCATCTTCAACTGCCGGATTATCAAAGCGGCCGAAATCTCCAAGCGTCGGATTATCAAATTGGCCAAAATCTCCATCCGTCGAATTGTCCTTATCATAGCGAAGCAGAATTCGCCAAGCGTCGGATTACCAAATTGGCCAAAATCTCCACCCGTCGAATTGTCCTTATCATAGCGAAGCAGAATTCGCCAAGCGTCGGATTACCAAATTGGCCAAAATCTCCACCAGTCGAATTGTCCTTATCATAGCGAAGCAGAATTCGCCAAGCGTCGGATTACCAAATTGGCCAAAATCTCCATCCGTCGAATTGTCCTTATCATAGCGAAGCAGAATTCGCCAAGCGTCGGATTACCAAATTGGCCAAAATCTCCACCCGTCGAATTGTCCTTATCATAGCGAAGCAGAATTCGCCAAGCGTCGGATTACCAAATTGGCCAAAATCTCCATCCGTCGAATTGTCCTTATCATAGCGAAGCAGAATTCGCCAAGCGTCGGATTATCAAATTGGCCAAAATCTCTATGTGCCGAATTGTCCTTATCATGGCGAAGCAGAATTCGCCAAGCGTCGGATTACCAAAGTGGCCAAAATCTCCATCCGTCGAATTGTCCTTATCATAGCGAAGCAGAATTCGCCAAGCGTCGGATTACCAAAGTGGCCAAAATCTCCATGCACCGAATTGTCCGTATCATGGCGAAGCAGAATTTGCCAAGCGTCGGATTACCAAAGTGGCCAAAATCTCCATGCGCCGAATTGTCCTTATCATGGCGAAGCAGAATTCGCCAAGCGTCGAATTATCAAAGTGACCAAAATTTCCGGAAGAGTAAATAACATTTTGAAAATATCAATAGCCAAACATTACACAATGAAATACAGTAAACTGCCCGAAATGATTTGCCATCCTAACATTTCCTGTGTATATATATATATGTGTATGATAATAACAATAATATATATATGTGTATGATAATAACAATAATATATATATCTGATAACCTCTACTATTAAGATATCCCAAAAAACAGCATTGTCTATTCAGGTGAATTAATAAACAGATACTCAATACAAATTTTAATAAAAATTCCCTTGAAAATAGAATGTCCTTCAAACGCTTTTTTTAAATTGTGGCAAAGAATATTATTTAAGTTCAGTTGGTATACAATTATATGACTGATAAAGATCAAATGTAAAACAACTCTCAAATAGCGTAGTACTATGAATTGGAGGTGATATAGAACCCTTATTTCTAATATTAATATTATGAATATCAGATTTAAATCTTTTATTTTATGGTATAAAGTTTACGCAAGTAATTTTTTCCGATTTTTCATATTCAACCTATTAACATCTGGTAGCATATGTGAAATGTGTTCAAATTTTCCAATTCCAAAATTAATGGCAAGCGTGCATTCTGAATCCTGAAAATATATATACATATATATATTTTTTTGTATATATCGAAATCTTTTATTAAATAATTTGTGGTTCTGAAAAGAACCGTTTTTTTAAATTATGAATAGATGTAGATTTCTGCGAATTTTATTTAAGCGCGTTCTCCACGGATTCGTCTAGCCAACTGAATGTCCTTAGGCATAATAGTAACACGTTTAGCATGAATGGCACATAGATTGGTGTCTTCAAACAAACCGACGAGGTAAGCTTCGCTGGCCTTCCTGCAGGGCCATAACGGCAGAACTCTGGAACCTCAGATCGGTTTTGAAATCTTGCGCGATTTCTCTAACCAAACGTTGAAAAGGTAGTTTACGAATTAAAAGTTCAGTACTCTTCTGATAGCGACGAATCTCTCTCAATGCGACGGTACCCGGTCTATAACGATGTGGTTTTTTAACACCGCCAGTAGCTGGAGCACTCTTACGAGCAGCTTTGGTAGCGAGCTGCTTACGAGGCGCTTTACCACCAGTAGATTTACGAGCCGTCTGCTTCGTACGAGCCATATCGTAATGTAACACACAACTATAACGTCAATACAAATTTATAGACAACGAACAAATACCTAGCAGACACGTACACCACGCAAGACGATCAACTAGCAACAAATATCGACTTCCTCACTGTCGTTCGGTTTTATTAGGATACCCCAGCCAACGGAGACACGCTATTGGTTGAAACCGTATCGGTGGGCGGGTGCACAAAAGCAGACAAAACCGCATGAATCCGAGAGCCCAGCACAGTTCTTTCCTACGAACGACAGCAGCAACGTGTGTGTGTGTGTCCTCGTTTGCGATCATCTCGTTTTATCGTAGTACTGGTTCATTGTCGATTATTATTATTATTGTGCTGACACGATGACCGGACGCGGCAAAGGTGGTAAAGGTTTAGGCAAAGGTGGTGCCAAGCGTCATCGTAAAGTATTACGAGACAACATTCAAGGTATTACCAAGCCCGCCATAAGAAGATTAGCCCGTAGAGGAGGAGTAAAACGTATTTCCGGTCTCATATACGAAGAAACTCGCGGCGTGCTGAAGGTATTTTTAGAAAACGTCATCCGAGATGCCGTAACGTATACCGAACACGCAAAAGGAAAACGGTAACGGCTATGGACGTGGTGTATGCTTTGAAACGTCAAGGCCGTACACTCTACGGTTTCGGAGGTTAAACTCAAATTGTCAACGCAACGATCCACCATCTATAAAAACGGTTCTTTTCAGAACCACAATTTTTCTTTTTTTAAAGTAATTCGTATAGATATACATAAGGAAACACGCTACATAACAATAATGACATATGAATACAATTGCCGAGTACAATATTTATTGGTTCACAAATGTAGAAAGTAATTTCAATATCTACATCAATAATCTATTAGTCGTTTGTCTAATTGTCTAACCGTACTCGTAAATAAACTATTTACATAGATGTATTACACCCTACATGAAAATAATAATAGCAAAGAGACGTAGTGGAGACAAACGTATATGGTGTATATGTATATACACGTTTGTCTCTACCATTAAATCTCCACCGAATGGAAAATTCCAAGAAACCCATCAGGCAGGTAATAATATAATCCCCTCATCTCTAATTCAATAATTTATGCATTCATTATGTAATTGCTATCTATAAATTATATCAATTAAATCATTAAGAATGCAATAAAACTATTATTTACAGGCATATCTATTCCGTACTGTTCCTTTCCTTCATCTCTAATACATATTGTTACATATTAAAAATTTTACAACTAACTGCTCTATGTTCCGATAGATATCCATGCATATATATATATATATATATGAAACCGGAAACAGTGGTTATGGGATCTAGTAATTTGTGACTACCTTTGAGTCATTATAATATAAATATATATCTCACATTGTCGAGTATGCAACGAATTTCTTTTGTTAAGAATGTTTGTGGCCCTGAGAAGGGCCGATATTGATAGACGAAGATTTAGTTAATTTAAGGTTTCTTCTCGGTCTTTGGGCAGGAGGACTGCCTGTATGTTCGGTAACACACCTCCCTGCGCTATCGTCACTCCAGATAGAAGTTTATTCAATTCTTCGTCATTTCTAATGGCCAACTGTAAATGACGAGGAATGATACGAGTCTTCTTGTTATCACGAGCCGCGTTGCCCGCTAATTCCAGAACTTCAGCGGCTAAATATTCCATAACGGCGGCCAAATAAACAGGCGCACCTGCGCCCACCCTCTCGGCGTAGTTTTTTTCTAAGGAGCCTGTGAATACGACCGACTGGAAATTGTAATCCGGCACGACTCGACCTCGACTTTGCCTTTCCTTTAACTTTTCCTCCTTTTCCACGACCGGACATCTTGATATAATAATTAACGCTACGGTAACAACAACAACACTCGTACTGCTCGAAATGAACGTATGTATACGCGCGCCCTACGTGGTAAAGCTACAACGATAGAATGCTTCGGACCTTCACGAGTCAATCTTAAATAAGGACAGGTCCGACCAATGAAACGGCTCGCTAGCCTGCAAGGCAATAGGGCGTGGCCTAAGCCTGCCACAGTGTGGAGCTTAAAAGCAACGCTCCCGAATTTTCGGAGCCATATTCCACAGTAGACATCGTCGTCGTCGTGTCGTGTCCGATTTAGAACGACAACGTTCATTTTATCTCTGTGTGTACGTGTGTGTGTCCGTGTTCAATAACTTATAGAAATGCCACCCAAGGCTATGGCAAGGCTGCCAAAAAGGCAGGAAAAGCGCAAAAACATATCTCTAAAACCGACAAAAAGAAGCGAAGGAGGAAGGAAAGCTACGCCATTTATATATACAAGGTTTTGAAACAGGTCCATCCGGATACGGGAATATCCAGCAAAGCCATGAGCATCATGAATAGCTTCGTTAACGATATTTTCGAACGCATAGCCGCAGAGGCCTCCCGCTTGGCACATTACAACAAACGTTCCACGATTACCAGCAGAGAGATTCAGACAGCCGTAAGATTATTGCTTCCTGGAGAACTCGCTAAGCACGCTGTCAGCGAAGGAACGAAAGCCGTCACCAAGTACACAAGCTCCAAATAAATTTTCCTGCGCTCATATATATATTGCGAAAGCAATAAAATAAAACAAAACGGTTCTTTTCAGAACCACAAACCCGTATATAAAAGAATTCGATAAATATATTCGACAGGAATAGTATAAATATTTTTCCTCTTTAACGGATTTACATATTCGAACGGAAAAAAAAAATCTACAAAAGTCAGTATTACATTGTCTGTGTCAAAATAATTTTAAAGACCCAATTGCTTCTAATGTGAAAACCAATATAAGAAAATCTGTATTTTGCATAAAAACGTACATTCTGTTTATTATTTTTCTGCAGTTGGCGTCTTTAAAACAGGTTCTACATTAGCTTGAGCAACACTAAAATATTTAGGTACATTTTTTTAAAGTAAACTTGAAAAAAAATTTAATAAATACAAAACATAAATCTGTTTATATCAGGTGGAAGGTATCAATTTTACAATAAAAATTTATTACCAGTAAGTTTTCCCTATCTTTAACATAAAAATTAGACAGCCTTAAAGTTTAGGCACTTTACAGGTTTTTTGTTATTACTCATAAAGTCGACCATGGATCTCAAATTTGTTTTTACGAGTATAAAGGTTTCCAAAATGCAACAAAAACAATTAAAGATTTTTATGCATATTAAGGAGATACATGGGAGTGGCTCTTATGTGATACAACCTGTATATGGTAAAATTCAGGGGTTCGTATATATATATATATATATATATATATATATATATATATATATGAAATAATTGAACCCCGATCGTTACGGAATGATACCATTAAGCCAGTTAAGTACGTCCGTTTTTGAGTCGTTTATATAATAATAATAATAATCATATACCAACGAAATCTTTTAATAGATATATTTGTGGCCCTTAAAAGGGCCTTTTTATTGAATATTCTCCGTCGTCTTCTTTCGTCGCCAAAGGTTTTTTTCTCGTCGATAATATCGATAATCGATACCATTTTAGTAATATGCAAATATAGACGATACGTAATAATAGCAACAGCGATAACAACCAACACAAACGATGGTATGTAAAGTGGGTAGGTGGTATAAAGAAAGAAGAAGACGACGCCGTCGTCGTTTACGTGACAGCCGTCTTCGTCGTCATAATCCTTAAAATTCACTTCTTCTTTTTCGGGGACGCGGCTTTTCTAGATTTCGGAGAGGACGATGCAGAACCGGAGGCAGAAGCGGGAGACTTGGCAGTTTTAGGCTTGGGCGCTTTCGGTTTTCTCGTCGGACCCGCTTTATTGGACTTCTTCGCTTTCGACGGAGACTTGTATTTGGACACGGCTGAGACCGACGTCGCGGCTTTCGACGCAACGGGCTTCTTTTCGGCGACAGCTTTTTTAGACTTGGCAGCGGCAAAGGCGACATTCTTCTTTCCGCCGCCGTTTTCTTGGCTTTTGGAGAATTCTTTTTCGTCGCCTTCGTAGATTGCGAGGCTTTGTCCGCGGACGCAGCGGCGGCAGCGACGCGCTTCGTAGTCGATTTTTTAGCCTTGTCTACGGCAGTCTTCTTTTTTTCGGCACCGGAAGGCTTAGCAGATCCGGACGAAGCGGACGCCAACTTGAAAGACCCAGATGCTCCCTTGCCTTTCGTCTGAACGAGCATTCCCGAAGTTACGGACCCCTTCAGATACTTCTTGATAAACGGCGCCATCTTTTCGGCATCCACTTTATAATTTGCAGCAATATACTTCTTAATGGCCTGTAGGGATGATCCTCCGCGTTCCTTTAGACCCTTTATGGCGTTATTCACCATCTCGGAGGTAGGCGGATGAGACGGTTTGGTTCTAGGATTCTTCGCCTTTTCTCCTTCTTAGCCGGAGACTGCGCCTGTGGAGACGACGAAGACGACGCACTGGCACCACTACTACCGCCTCCGCCTGCAGAACTCGCGACAGGTGCCGTCGAACTTTGATTTTCCGTATCAGCCATGGCGGTGGTGATGATAATTTCTCTTTAATAACGAAATAAATTCACACAACAACGAACTACAAACGACAAAGTAGAGTAGAGTCGATGATCCTGTGAAAAATTTTCGTGCGACACCAACAGATACCGGTCGGACGGGAGACTGAACGTTTCGTATTTCGAGCTAGGCGTCAGCGGTCCGGCTTCGAATCTGTAGCCGTCGTGTTCGTATCGACTGCTTTTTATCAACAAATAAGCCTCTTACGCCTTCTCGACTTCCAAAATATACGTTAACATGAACGTACGTATTCCGAAGTATCGCTCGCAAGCAACATTCGCTCGACGGCACCCAGATAAGCGTCAATACAGGTCGCCCAATGTGAAGGTTGTACGCTTTAGCCCTAATCTTCCACCTTATCTTCGATAATCACCCATAATAACGCCATTCAGGAGTCACCGACTAATATCATCGTATAATCGCGAGTATATACCTTCGAAATTTAACACGGTAATTTTCGTACATTCCGAGACGTCGCCACTACGTCCGTAAAATAAGGACGATGTCTGTATGCGATGCTTCTCCCCGACGTCGCGTACTATCGCCGACTTTTCAAGTTTTCGATCCTATTAGAAGCGTTAAAAACGAACCGTAACGGTTACCTCGACTTATTCCTAAATAATAGAGATGATCGAAAACTATAAATACGTAAACGTTCACAAATTCCGTCCTCACACCCCCGTCGCCAATAGAATGACAACAACGTCGCCGCCGCCGCGCTACTACTATTCACAAATCTAATTCCTCGTAAACTCTGTCTGCTTTATTTAATAATAACAGTAACGTCTATTCGTTCACCCGGTAGCAGTCATTCTCGTCCATCAGTGACTTTGTGAGCTTCTTGCAGTTCTTGGTTCGAAGAAGTCCCTCCGCTGCTTCCTCGGTTGCTTTCGGACTCTGCTTTTACACCCGTTAATTAAATTAATTACCAAAAAAATTAAGAACTAAGACAGAGTTAGCTCAAATCTTTAACAGTGTTTTGACTCGATCAAGACTGAACTGAAGCTGAAAAAGTCAAAAATATATATATGTACATGTTACTGAGTTTTTGCCTGCTTTACAGAGTACGATAGAAACCAGGTGTAGGTTATAAATGTGTTTAAGGTATTTGACCTGAAAAAGGGTACAAGTGTAAGAGAAAGGCAGTTGTACTTGAGACTCCAGCAGAGCAGGTATTCTAGAGCCGTCGGAATTAGGGGTGTAAAATAAGTGCCATTTTATCTATACATAAATATCATGTACAGCTCGAATAAACTAATATAAAGGGAATCGCCATTTATTCAGCTAATATAAGTGTAAGGTTAACGCGGTAGCGACAATACATGAAACATACGTAATACAAATTACTAGATTCCTCGTGCATTTGGAACAATGAACAATACATAATTTCTGGAATTAACATAAAGTTACTGATAATATACGGTATAAAAGATAAACTTCGACAGGAATCTTTGTCAGCACTTCTCAATGTCTATGTAACAGGTAACTCTCCACATGACCTGCACCTGATCACGTTGGATATTTTCGGCGTGATTCTTTCGTACTTCTACAAGGTCTGATTTATGTAATAATAACTCCTGACGCCAATACGTTCGCTGTAGCGGGTAGCCATCCCCGTCCTTTTTTTTGCAATAATAATGACACTCTTAAAACAGTTTCTAAACTTCTGAATAGAAATTTCATTAAATCTCTCTTGGTAATGTTAAAGATTTAAAGCAGATTTCAATATATGTCAGATGTTCGAAATAAATCGCAAAATTAATTTTAGCGAGTGTCATTAATATTTCAAACGATAGTACGTACTTACCTCCTCTTTCCTTGGAAATCGGTAGGACGCGATAATTTCGTACTTTTACACTAACCGTTTTATATTCTGACTCCGTTTCCATCGAAGAAAGGCTACTGACTTTCGAATTTTGGTCTGCACAGGAATCCTCATTTCGATAATTATAA
>CM046728.1:22584383-22589883 GCA_025584915.1 Monochamus saltuarius | reverse complement strand
TTATTTACCTCTAATTTGTGAGTATAATTGTTAGCTTGCTTGTGTCTCCCTCTGAATAAGCTTACTGTACATTTCTAATAAAGTTTTTACCTCTTTCAAATATTCGTTGCATTCTATTTCTACATTATTTAAATCAGTGATATTTTTCTCATCCTCCTTTATATATATATATATATATATATATGTACGTATGCGACATCCACCACCACCGAATACGATCTATACTATATATATATATATACACATAGTCTAAGAGTCGCTCAACTTTCGTATTACCTACTACTTCTTAAATTTACAAAGACGATATTCTAAATAAGTTACGTTTTCCGACATCAATAATATATATCGCGTTCCACGAGAAGGTATTTAACAACGACGACGATGACGACGATCACCATGCGTCGGTCGGTCGTCGGTTACCCCTCTATCTTAGGGATCCCAGGCGAGGCGGTATTAACGCTCCGCGCGCCTCCGGACGAACGACGAGCTCGAACGTGGCCCGCTTACGGGTCCGCTTGTTGTGGAAAGCGACCGGCGCGGCAGACAGCCGACGTCGGGCGCTCTCCCGTGGTGATAGGAACGGTAGTATAGCAGCAGCAGCGCGATCGCTGTACTTTTTAACTGTAGAGTAGTAGTAACAACTCACGTTCTTCTCTCGCAGTAACGGAGTCAGCTTTCGCCGGCGGCAAACGCCGTTCCATTAGCCTAGTCGTCGTGTGATGCGGCCGCCGTCTCTTCAATTCGGTTCACTTTTCATATAAATCGTCCTGGCGATTTTAAATAAAAGTGAAAACGCCGATGTCGCGGAGAGACGATGAACACTTTCTATGGCCGAAACACACGCGTAGACTTGGCGCACCACGCATTATCTTTCGAGATACTCAGCGAGATCGCGGATTCAGCAGGCGCTTAGCGTCTTAGCAGGTCCACGAGCGATCGTCGGAGTCCGTAAAACCGCCGACCCCGCGACGCCGGGCGATCGTGGTCTTCGTCGTCCACATTCTAATAGATGTGACGTACAGGATCCGATCTGCTTCGTCGTCGCGATAGGTGTCGCGCGCGTTTTACGTTAGACGCCAAATAAGCGACGACTCTCCTCTGTCCGAGCGAGAATATCACAACAAAGATTCGGAACGATTCTTTCGTAGACACCGTGTCGCTTTCAATCTAGCGAAGGGTCGAGAGAATGGTCGAAGTTTTTCGCCGGTCGACGACGTATCGCAGCGTAGCGTCGAAGTAGTAATATTTCGACGACGACGACGCGAGATGTCGAACCGGACCTCAGAACCCCACGACCGCTAGTCTATTCTCTCTAGAGAAGAGAAGAAACTGTCGCGACGTGGGGCTTATACACGTACGTATGGACGTATACGGACGACCTCTCTGAGCGTGGCGTCTCGACGGTTTAACCGTCGTCACGACGCACACCACACGCCCACTAGAGATGCGTCTGTCTCTCCGTAGTACAATATATATATAAATTTATTTATATATATATAAATCGGAGGAGACTGATCTCTAGTTTTATATACATGCCTATACGCGTCTCGCGCGCGTATTCGTGTATACTAGAAACAGCTCCCTGGTTGATCCTGCCAGTAGTCATATGCTTGTCTCAAAGATTAAGCCATGCATGTCTCAGTACAAGCCGAATTAAGGTGAAACCGCGAAAGGCTCATTAAATCAGTTATGGTTCCTTAGATCGTACCCACATTTACTTGGATAACTGTGGTAATTCTAGAGCTAATACATGCAAACAGAGCTCCGACCGGAGACGGAAGGAGCGCTTTTATTAGATCAAAACCAATCGGTGGCGGGTTCGCCCGTCATCGTACAACTTGGTGACTCTGAATAACTTTACGCTGATCGCACGGTCTCGCACCGGCGACGCATCTTTCAAATGTCTGCCTTATCAACTGTCGATGGTAGGTTCTGCGCCTACCATGGTTGTAACGGGTAACGGGGAATCAGGGTTCGATTCCGGAGAGGGAGCCTGAGAAACGGCTACCACATCCAACGAAGGCAGCAGGCGCGCAAATTAACCACACCCGGCACGGGGAGGTAGTGACGAAAAATAACGAAACTGCACTCATCCGAGGCCCCGTAATCGGAATGAGTACACTCTAAACCCTTTAACGAGGATCAATTGAGGGCAAGTCTGGTGCCAGCAGCCGCGGTAATTCCAGCTCCAATAGCGTATATTAAAGTTGTTGCGGTTAAAAAGCTCGTAGTCGAATCTGTGTCCCGCGTCGCCGGTTCATCGTCCGCGGTGTTAACTGGCGTTCCGCGGGACGTCCTGCCGGTGGGCTTAGCTCGCAAGGGCGGCCCAACTCAATCCCGCCGCGGTGCTCTTCATTGAGTGTCGAGGTGGGCCGGCACGTTTACTTTGAACAAATTAGAGTGCTTAAAGCAGGCTAAAACTTCGCCTGAATACTGTGTGCATGGAATAATGGAATAGGACCTCGGTTCTATTTTGTTGGTTTTCGGAACCCCGAGGTAATGATTAATAGGAACGGATGGGGGCATTCGTATTGCGACGTTAGAGGTGAAATTCTTGGATCGTCGCAAGACGGACAGAAGCGAAAGCATTTGCCAAAAACGCTTTCATTGATCAAGAACGAAAGTTAGAGGTTCGAAGGCGATCAGATACCGCCCTAGTTCTAACCATAAACGATGCCAGCTAGCGATCCGCCGACGTTCCTCCGATGACTCGGCGGGCAGCTTCCGGGAAACCAAAGCTTTTGGGTTCCGGGGGAAGTATGGTTGCAAAGCTGAAACTTAAAGGAATTGACGGAAGGGCACCACCAGGAGTGGAGCCTGCGGCTTAATTTGACTCAACACGGGAAACCTCACCAGGCCCGGACACCGGAAGGATTGACAGATTGAGAGCTCTTTCTTGATTCGGTGGGTGGTGGTGCATGGCCGTTCTTAGTTGGTGGAGCGATTTGTCTGGTTAATTCCGATAACGAACGAGACTCTAGCCTGCTAACTAGGCGTATTTCGACATCCCAAAGGCCCGCCGGTTCGGGGTTTCGGCCCCTTATCGCGCGCGGTTTTTACTGTCGGCGTACAAACAATTCTTCTTAGAGGGACAGGCGGCATTTAGCCGCACGAGATTGAGCAATAACAGGTCTGTGATGCCCTTAGATGTTCTGGGCCGCACGCGCGCTACACTGAAGGAATCAGCGTGTCCTCCTGGCCGAGCGGCCCGGGTAACCCGCTGAACCTCCTTCGTGCTAGGGATTGGGGCTTGCAATTGTTCCCCATGAACGAGGAATTCCCAGTAAGCGCGAGTCATAAGCTCGCGTTGATTACGTCCCTGCCCTTTGTACACACCGCCCGTCGCTACTACCGATTGAATGATTTAGTGAGGTCTTCGGACTGGTCGCGGTGGCGTTTCGGCGTCGCCGATGTCGCTGGGAAGATGACCAAACTTGATCATTTAGAGGAAGTAAAAGTCGTAACAAGGTTTCCGTAGGTGAACCTGCGGAAGGATCATTACAGTGTTTTCGTTTCGACACGAGATGAACACGTCTGTACGCATATACGACGAACGACGCACCACGTCGTCGTCGTCGTTGTTGCGGTTCTTCTTGAACTCAAAGTCCCTCCTAAATCCGAATTTTCGTTCGAGATATCGTCGTCGTATTAGACGACGAAATCACCGTTTCGAAAACCGCGTATAAGACGGGGACGATGCGACGCCATACGCGCGCGCTCTCGGCTTCTCGTAGTCGTCGTCGCTCCTCTGACGTACGACCGTGTAGCCGTAGAGAACGTTCGCCCGTAGGCCGGTCATAATTTTTATTTCATACTTTGAACTCTGCGGATATGACGAGAGGAAAACGTCGGCATTACGTCGTGCCTCGACGAGGTCGGCCGGATAGGCGATATATTACGTATACATAAATGTATATATATAAAGCCTTCGTCCGGTAAACGACGACACATCGGGTACCTAGCGCGGAGAATGAAGAACCGTTACGGTTCTTCTCTCTGCGCGAGAAATAGTCTCTTATACAATAATAAGTTACGTTTTCTCAGGTGTTGAAAGATATTCGCCTGACCGTCGAGGACGCCGACGAGCCTCTCGTTCGACATCCACACGTATAATCACGGAGGAAAGGGAGAATCGTGCCCTCGCCGCCAGCACACCTCGTCTGTAAATAGTACATGTGTAGTGCGTTATAAAGCGACGAAGCACGCAAATCTCCATTTCTCTTTATTTTTTTGTAATACTACTTATCACCTTTCCATATATACGAACGTTTGAAGAGAACGCGCGAGAAGGACGAGAGCGAAAGATATTCGCCCGACCGTCGAGGACGCCGACGAGCCTCTCGTTCGACATCCACACGTATAATCACGGAGGAAAGGGAGAATCGTGCTTCGCCGCCAGCACACCTCGTCTGTAAATAGTACATGTGTAGTGCGTTATAAAGCGACGAAGCACGCAAATCTCCATTTCCTATTTATTTTTCTAATACTACTTATCACCTATCCTTATATACGAACGTTTGAAGAGAACGCGCGAGAAGGACGAGAGCGAACGACCGAAGACGTCAGTAATCGTCGTCGCTCACCGTCCCAGTATCGCCGCTCTCGACATCGTCGTTAAAATCTAAACGATTACCCTGAACGGTGAATCACTTGGCTCGTGGGTCGATGAAGAACGCAGCTAATTGCGCGTCAACTTGTGAACTGCAGGACACATGAACATCGACATTTCGAACGCACATTGCGGTCCTCGGATACTGTTCCCGGACCACAAATTTGCTGAGGGTCGTATCGATATCAAAGACTGCTCGGTTTTCGTCTTTTTTCGTGAGAGAAGAGACGAGAACGTCGGAGCGCCGTTGGATGTTATACGACGCGGACGACGGCTTTCGAGCCGTCGCTCGCGACATCTTAAAACGCGAAAGCGACTACGCATTCGGTATTTGTACGGTCTCCGTACGATCGACGTGTCCGAGACTTCGGTACGAAGACGACGTCTGATCTGCGTACGACGGACCGTATACCGAACATACATATGCGCTAGTAGTAAGAAATCTATTCTTCTAATTATCGACCTCAGAGCAGGTGAGACTACCCGCTGAATTTAAGCATATTACTAAGCGGAGGAAAAGAAACTAACTAGGATTCCATCAGGAGCTGCGAGCGAACAGGATGAGCCCAGCACCGAATCCCGCGGCCGATACCGGGCGCCGGGAAATGTGGTGTTAGGGAGGATCCGTTTATCCCGAGGTCGTGCGGCGCGTCCAAGTCCTTCTTGAACGGGGCCACAGCCCATAGAGGGTGCCAGGCCCGTAGCGACCGCTGCCGATCGCGGGAGGATCTCTCCTCAGAGTCGGGTTGCTTGAGAGTGCAGCCCTAAGTGGGTGGTAAACTCCATCTAAGGCTAAATATGACCACGAGACCGATAGCGAACAAGTACCGTGAGGGAAAGTTGAAAAGCACTTTGAAGAGAGAGTTCAAGAGTACGTGAAACCGTTCAGGG
>CM046728.1:22566883-22574383 GCA_025584915.1 Monochamus saltuarius | reverse complement strand
CAGGGCCATAACGGCAGAACTCTGGAACCTCAGATCGGTTTTGAAATCTTGCGCGATTTCTCTAACCAAACGTTGAAAAGGTAGTTTACGAATTAAAAGTTCAGTACTCTTCTGATAGCGACGAATCTCTCTCAATGCGACGGTACCCGGTCTATAACGATGTGGTTTTTTAACACCGCCAGTAGCTGGAGCACTCTTACGAGCAGCTTTGGTAGCGAGCTGCTTACGAGGCGCTTTACCACCAGTAGATTTACGAGCCGTCTGCTTCGTACGAGCCATATCGTAATGTAACACACAACTATAACGTCAATACAAATTTATAGACAACGAACAAATACCTAGCAGACACGTACACCACGCAAGACGATCAACTAGCAACAAATATCGACTTCCTCACTGTCGTTCGGTTTTATTAGGATACCCCAGCCAACGGAGACACGCTATTGGTTGAAACCGTATCGGTGGGCGGGTGCACAAAAGCAGACAAAACCGCATGAATCCGAGAGCCCAGCACAGTTCTTTCCTACGAACGACAGCAGCAACGTGTGTGTGTGTGTCCTCGTTTGCGATCATCTCGTTTTATCGTAGTACTGGTTCATTGTCGATTATTATTATTATTGTGCTGACACGATGACCGGACGCGGCAAAGGTGGTAAAGGTTTAGGCAAAGGTGGTGCCAAGCGTCATCGTAAAGTATTACGAGACAACATTCAAGGTATTACCAAGCCCGCCATAAGAAGATTAGCCCGTAGAGGAGGAGTAAAACGTATTTCCGGTCTCATATACGAAGAAACTCGCGGCGTGCTGAAGGTATTTTTAGAAAACGTCATCCGAGATGCCGTAACGTATACCGAACACGCAAAAAGGAAAACGGTAACGGCTATGGACGTGGTGTATGCTTTGAAACGTCAAGGCCGTACACTCTACGGTTTCGGAGGTTAAACTCAAATTGTCAACGCAACGATCCACCATCTATAAAAAACGGTTCTTTTCAGAACCACAATTTTTCTTTTTTTAAAGTAATTCGTATAGATATACATAAGGAAACACGCTACATAACAATAATGACATATGAATACAATTGCCGAGTACAATATTTATTGGTTCATAAATGTAGAAAGTAATTTCAATATCTACATCAATAATCTATTAGTCGTTTGTCTAATTGTCTAATCGTACTCGTAAATAAACTATTTACATAGATGTATTACACCCCTACATGAAAATAATAATAGCAAAGAGACGTAGTGGAGACAAACGTATATGGTGTATATGTATATACACGTTTGTCTCTACCATTAAATCTCCACCGAATGGAAAATTCCAAGAAACCCATCAGGCAGGTAATAATATAATCGCCTCATCTCTAATTCAATAATTCCATAATAATTTATGCATTCATTATGTAATTGCTATCTATAAATTATATCAATTAAATCATTAAGAATGCAATAAAACTATTATCTACAGGCATATCTATTCCGTACTGTTCCTTTCCTTCATCTCTAATACATATTGTTAAATATTAAAAATTTTACAACTGCTCTATGTTCCGATAGATATCCATGCATATATATATATATATATATATAATGAAACCGGAAACAGTGGTTATGGGATCTAGTAATTTGTGACTACCTTTGAGTCATTATAATATAAATATATATATCTCACATTGTCGAGTATGCAACTAATTTGTTTTTTTTTATGAATGTTTGTTGCCATGAGAAGTGCCGATATTTATAGACGAAGATTTAGTTCATTTAAGGTTTCTTCTCGGTCTTTTGGGCAGGAGGACTGCCTGTATGTTCGGTAACACACCTCCCTGCGCTATCGTCACTCCAGATAGAAGTTTATTCAATTCTTCGTCATTTCTAATGGCCAACTGTAAATGACGAGGAATGATACGAGTCTTCTTGTTATCACGAGCCGCGTTGCCCGCTAATTCCAGAACTTCAGCGGCTAAATATTCCATAACGGCGGCCAAATAAACAGGCGCACCTGCGCCCACCCTCTCGGCGTAGTTGCCTTTCTAAGGAGCCTGTGAATACGACCGACTGGAAATTGTAATCCGGCACGACTCGACCTCGACTTTGCCTTTCCTTTAACTTTTCCTCCTTTTCCACGACCGGACATCTTGATATAATAATTAACGCTACGGTAACAACAACAACACTCGTACTGCTCGAAATGAACGTATGTATACGCGCGCCCTACGTGGTAAAGCTACAACGATAGAATGCTTCGGACCTTCACGAGTCAATCTTAAATAAGGACAGGTCCGACCAATGAAACGGCTCGCTAGCCTGCAAGGCAATAGGGCGTGGCCTAAGCCTGCCACAGTGTGGAGCTTAAAAGCAACGCTCCCGAATTTTCGGAGCCATATTCCACAGTAGACATCGTCGTCGTCGTGTCGTGTCCGATTTAGAACGACAACGTTCATTTTATCTCTGTGTGTACGTGTGTGTGTCCGTGTTCAATAACTTATAGAAATGCCACCCAAGGCTAGCGGCAAGGCTGCCAAAAAGGCAGGAAAAGCGCAAAAAAATATCTCTAAAACCGACAAAAAGAAGAAGCGAAGGAGGAAGGAAAGCTACGCCATTTATATATACAAGGTTTTGAAACAGGTCCATCCGGATACGGGAATATCCAGCAAAGCCATGAGCATCATGAATAGCTTCGTTAACGATATTTTCGAACGCATAGCCGCAGAGGCCTCCCGCTTGGCACATTACAACAAACGTTCCACGATTACCAGCAGAGAGATTCAGACAGCCGTAAGATTATTGCTTCCTGGAGAACTCGCTAAGCACGCTGTCAGCGAAGGAACGAAAGCCGTCACCAAGTACACAAGCTCCAAATAAATTTTCCTGCGCTCATATATATATTGCGAAAGCAATAAAATCAAACAAAACGGTTCTTTTCAGAACCACAAACCCGTATATAAAAGAATTCGATAAATATATTCGACAGGAATAGTATAAATATTTTTCCTCTTTAACGGATTTACATATTCGAACGGAAAAAAAAAATCTACAAAAGTCAGTATTACATTGTCTGTGTCAAAATAATTTTAAAGACCCAATTGCTTCTAATGTGAAAACCAATATAAGAAAATCTGTATTTTGCATAAAAACGTACATTCTGTTTATTATTTTTCTGCAGTTGGCGTCTTTAAAACAGGTTCTACATTAGCTTGAGCAACACTAAAATATTTAGGTACATTTTTTTAAAGTAAACTTGAAAAAAAATTTAATAAATACAAAACATAAATCTGTTTATATCAGGTGGAAGGTATCAATTTTACAATAAAAATTTATTACCAGTAAGTTTTCACTATATTTAACAAAAAAA
Organism: Monochamus saltuarius; assembly: GCA_025584915.1. Classification (NCBI taxonomy): domain Eukaryota; kingdom Metazoa; phylum Arthropoda; class Insecta; order Coleoptera; family Cerambycidae; genus Monochamus; species Monochamus saltuarius. Next base: position 22,571,029 of record CM046728.1, on the reverse strand, counting down.
AATTAGACAGCCTTAAAGATTAGGCACTTAACAGGATTTAAACTTATTACTCATAAAGTCGACCATCGATTTCAAATTTGTTTTTACGAATATAAAGGCCTCCAAAATTGCAACAAAAAAACAATTAAAGATTTTTTATGCATATTAAGGGAGATACATGGGAGTGGCCCTCTTATGTGATACAACCTGTATATGGTAAAATTCAGGGGTTCGTATATACATATATATATATATGAAATAATTGAACCCCGATCGTTACGGAATGATACCATTAAGCCAGTTAAGTACGTCCGTTTTTGAGTCGTTTATATAATAATAATATACCAACGAAATCTTTTAATAGATATATTTGTGGCCCTTAAAAGGGCCTTTTTATTGAATATTCTCCGTCGTCTTCTTTCGTCGCCAAAGGTTTTTTTTCTCGTCGATAATATCGATAATCGATACCATTTTAGTAATATGCAAATATAGACGATACGTAATAATAGCAACAGCGATAACAACCAACACAAACGATGGTATGTAAAGTGGGTAGGTGGTATAGAGAAAGAAGAAGACGACGCCGTCGTCGTTTACGTGACAGCCGTCTTCGTCGTCATAATCCTTAAAATTCACTTCTTCTTTTCGGGGACGCGGCTTTTCTAGATTTCGGAGAGGACGATGCAGAACCGGAGGCAGAAGCGGGAGACTTGGCAGTTTTAGGCTTGGGCGCTTTCGGTTTTCTCGTCGGACCCGCTTTATTGGACTTCTTCGCTTTCGACGGAGACTTGGATTTGGACACGGCGGAGACCGACGTCGCTGCTTTCGACGCAACGGGCTTCTTTTCGGCGACAGCTTTTAGACTTGGCAGCGGCAACGGCGACATTCTTCTTGTCCGCCGCCGTTTTCTTGGCTTTTGGAGAATTCTTTTTCGTCGCCTTCGTAGATTGCGAGGCTTTGTCCGCGGACGCAGCGGCGGCAGCGACGCGCTTCGTAGTCGATTTTTTAGCCTTGGCTACGGCAGTCTTCTTTTTTTCGGCACCGGAAGGCTTAGCAGATCCGGACGAAGCGGACGCCAACTTGAAAGACCCAGATGCTCCTTGCCTTTCGTCTGAACGAGCATTCCCGAAGTTACGGACCCTTCAGATACTTCTTGATAAACGGCGCCATCTTTTCGGCATCCACTTTATAATTTGCAGCAATATACTTCTTAATGGCCTGTAGGGATGATCCTCCGCGTTCCTTTAGACCCTTTATGGCGTTATTCACCATCTCGGAGGTAGGCGGATGAGACGGTTTGGTTCTAGGATTCTTCGCCTTTTCTCCTTCTTAGCCGGAGACTGCGCCTGTGGAGACGACGAAGACGACGCACTGGCACCACTACTACCGCCTCCGCCTGCAGAACCCGCGACAGGTGCCGTCGAACTTTGATTTTCCGTATCAGCCATGGCGGTGGTGATGATAATTTCTCTTTGAATAACGAAATAAATTCACACAACAACGAACTACAAACGACAAAGTAGAGTAGAGTCGATGATCCTGTGAAAAATTTTCGTGCGACACCAACAGATACCGGTCGGACGGGAGACTGAACGTTTCGTATTTCGAGCTAGGCGTCAGCGGTCCGGCTTCGAATCTGTAGCCGTCGTGTTCGTATCGACTGCTTTTTATCAACAAATAAGCCTCTTACGCCTTCTCGACTTCCAAAATATACGTTAACATGAACGTACGTATTCCGAAGTATCGCTCGCAAGCAACATTCGCTCGACGGCACCCAGATAAGCGTCAATACAGGTCGCCCAATGTGAAGGTTGTACGCTTTAGCCCTAATCTTCCACCTTATCTTCGATAATCACCCATAATAACGCCATTCAGGAGTCACCGACTAATATCATCGTATAATCGCGAGTATATACCTTCGAAATTTAACACGGTAATTTTCGTACATTCCGAGACGTCGCCACTACGTCCGTAAAATAAGGACGATGTCTGTATGCGATGCTTCTCCCCGACGTCGCGTACTATCGCCGACTTTTCAAGTTTTCGATCCTATTAGAAGCGTTAAAAACGAACCGTAACGGTTACCTCGACTTATTCCTAAATAATAGAGATGATCGAAAACTATAAATACCTAAACGTACACAACGTCCGTCCTCACACCCCCAAGTCGCCAATAGAATGACAACGCCGCCGCCGCCGCGCTACTACTATTCACAAATCTAATTCCTCGTAAACTCTGTCTGCTTTATTTAATAATAACAGTAACGTCTATTCGTTCACCCGGTAGCAGTCATTCTCGTCCATCAGTGACTTTGTGAGCTTCTTGCAGTTCTTGGTTCGAAGAAGTCCCTCCGCTGCTTCCTCGGTTGCTTTCGGACTCTGCTTTTACACCCGTTAATTAAATTAATTACCAAAAAAATTAAGAACTAAGACAGAGTTAGCTCAAATCTTTAACAGTGTTTTGACTCGATCAAGACTGAACTGAAGCTGAAAAAGTCAAAAATATATATATGTACATGTTACTGAGTTTTTGCCTGCTTTACAGAGTACGATAGAAACCAGGTGTAGGTTATAAATGTGTTTAAGGTATTTGACCTGAAAAAGGGTACAAGTGTAAGAGAAAGGCAGTTGTACTTGAGACTCCAGCAGAGCAGGTATTCTAGAGCCGTCGGAATTAGGGGTGTAAAATAAGTGCCATTTTATCTATACATAAATATCATGTACAGCTCGAATAAACTAATATAAAGGGAATCGCCATTTATTCAGCTACTATAAGTGTAAGGTTAACGCGGTAGCGACAATACATGAAACATACGTAATACAAATTACTAGATTCCATCGTGCATTTGGAACAATGAACAATACATAATTTCTGGAATTAACATAAAGTTACTGATAATATACGGTATAAAAGATAAACTTCGACAGGAATCTTTGTCAGCACTTCTCAATGTCTATGTAACAGGTAACTCTCCACATGACCTGCACCTGATCACGTTGGATATTTTCGGCGTGATTCTTTCGTACTTCTACAAGGTCTGATTTATGTAATAATAACTCCTGACGCCAATACGTTCGCTGTAGCGGGTAGCCATCCCCGTCCTTTTTTTGCAATAATAATGACACTCTTAAAACAGTTTCTAAACTTCTGAATAGAAATTTCATTAAATCTCTCTTGGTAATGTTTAAGATTTAAAGCAGATTTCAATATATGTCAGATGTTCGAAATAAATCGCAAAATTAATTTTAGTGAGTGTCATTAATATTGCAAACGATAGTACGTACTTACCTCCTCTTTCCTTGGAAATCGGTAGGACGCGATAATTTCGTACTTCTACACTAACCGTTTTATATTATGACTCCGTTTCCATCGAAGAAAGGCTACTGACTTTCGAATTTTGGTCTGCACAGGAATCCTCATTTCGATAATTATAATCATCGTACGCGTACCTCCTCCATCGGAAATCGATGTGACGTGATATTTTTTCACTTCCACACTATCCGCCTTATATTTGGACTCCGTTTGCATTACTCACAGTAACGTTTTACCTCACGAATCCCACTTCCCGAGGAGGCTACTGACTTTCGAATTTCTCCTATACAGAAATCCTCGTCCGTCTACAAAGTTCTCGACAACTATAATCATCGTACGCTAATCGATGAATCGTCTCACGAGACTATTGTAACGGATCGGAACGGGGTCGATCAATTCTTCTTACCACCGAATACAATCTATATATATATATATATATATATATATTCTTCCTAAAATTGCGTCAATAGACATGGGTGCCTCATACTGTCTGTGGAATTGTAAATTTATATTGCGAACTTCCAAACACAAATATTAATGGACGAGATTCAAGGATTATTAAAAGACAAGATTATAGAGCAAAGTAATACGTCATACATGGGAATCTATAATCTTGTCTTTTAATAATCCTTAAATCTCATCCCTTACTTGATTTTTGTAATTGTATGTCATTATTTACCTCTAATTTGTGAGTATAATTGTTAGCTTGCTTGTGTCTCCCTCTGAATAAGCTTACTGTACATTTCTAATAAAGTTTTTACCTCTTTCAAATATTCGTTGCATTTTATTTCTACATTATTTAAATCAGTGATATTTTTCTCATCCTCCTTTATATATATATATATATATATATA
>CM046728.1:22541283-22556783 GCA_025584915.1 Monochamus saltuarius | reverse complement strand
AAATCCGTTAAAGAGGAAAAATATTTATACTATTCCTGTCGAATATATTTATCGAATTCTTTTATATACGGGTTTGTGGTTCTGAAAAGAACCGTTTTGTTATTTTATTGCTTTCGCAATATATATATGAGCGCAGGAAAATTTATTTGGAGCTTGTGTACTTGGTGACGGCTTTCGTTCCTTCGCTGACAGCGTGCTTAGCGAGTTCTCCAGGAAGCAATAATCTTACGGCTGTCTGAATCTCTCTGCTGGTAATCGTGGAACGTTTGTTGTAATGTGCCAAGCGGGAGGCCTCTGCGGCTATGCGTTCGAAAATATCGTTAACGAAGCTATTCATGATGCTCATGGCTTTGCTGGATATTCCCGTATCCGGATGGACCTGTTTCAAAACCTTGTATATATAAATGGCGTAGCTTTCCTTCCTCCTTCGCTTCTTTTTTTTTGTCGGTTTTAGAGATATTTTTTTGCGCTTTTCCTGCCTTTTTGGCAGCCTTGCCGCTAGCCTTGGGTGGCATTTCTATAAGTTATTGAACACGGACACACACACACGTACACACAGAGATAAAATGAACGTTGTCGTTCTAAATCGGACACGACACGACGACGACGATGTCTACTGTGGAATATGGCTCCGAAAATTCGGGAGCGTTGCTTTTAAGCTCCACACTGTGGCAGGCTTAGGCCACGCCCTATTGCCTTGCAGGCTAGCGAGCCGTTTCATTGGTCGGACCTGTCCTTATTTAAGATTGACTCGTGAAGGTCCGAAGCATTCTATCGTTGTAGCTTTACTGTTGTAGTATTCGGGATTTTGTAACAAAACTAAGACAGCTAGCGGGTTCGTTCCTGCATTAAAGAACACCAAAAACATTTACTTTTATAGGAAAATTAACCAGAAGGCGATTCGGTCGGGAAGTAAGCGAAAAATGCCGTTTTCTGGGTAGACAGACGCCCGACCAATCAGCGGCCAGAACAGTACTATAAAAGCGAATGGCAGGAACGAGCGAGCAGCAGTCGTTCACAGTAAGTTCACCCGCACGTGGCGAGACAAGATAAGTTCATTCAGTTTAACAAGTATAGTTTTTAGCTAGATTTAGAGTTATATTAAATAGGGAATATAGGAAGTGATATAAAACCAACAAACCTTGTCAATACGCACCTTTTCCTATATCCTAGCAGGCTAGTTGAGTAGAACTCCCAGACAAATCGTCCGGAGGCATATCTGCCAACAACCAACATATAAGTGTAGAGGAACCTAAAATATATAACAAAGAATTCGATTAAAAACTATTAAATAACATAATACTTACCTGGAGCCTGATGTCCACTAAATAAAGCATCCCTTGTGTTTTACTTAAAACAAAGTGTAGTGCGAGAATACCTGGATGAACGCCGTGTCGAGGACAAGAAACAGCGTGCAATCCGGTAAGTGAATGTTGACTTATCCTTGAGAGACTGTTCGTTGGAAACTGATAAACAATTTTGCGTTAATTTCGTGTAGAACTAAAGACTAAAAATAAACTTACCTGAGTGGGGAAAGGACTAATGAACAGTCGGCTCAGAAATTAGCCTTCAGCGTAGATAGTGCATGAACAGTAGTAATCTGAAAGAGAAAAGTGAATAAGTGCTCTGGGTTCTCGTGGGACATATTTAATTAGATAACTCACTGACTCGTGGTAATTAAACCTAATTAGGATTTATAATGGATAGGGAACCGGGCAGGGATTTAACGGAGGAACAAGGGGACGAAAATACGTTGTGGGAATTTCCGCGTAGAGCGGTTATACAGGGCGATGAGTTCGAGCCAGTGGCGGCGCGTCTGAGACCCGAAACACCACCAACGACAATTTCATTGTCTCCTCCGGTGCTGGCTGCCTTTGACGAGGCAGGGGCGTACGTACCAACTCCAGATGAAGAACAGGGCAGTACGTCAAGAGGAAATCTGGAACATGGCGCCCAACTAGAGGCCTTCGAAGTCATGGAACCCGAAATAAGGAGACATGCTAAAAAATCTGAGCTAGAGGAGGAAGAAATAAAGAAATTGAGGGAAATGTTACAAGATATGGGAAGGAAGCCCGATCTGAGTCTCGGGGGTAAAAAAATGACCCAGTGGCGCCCAAAACGAATCGATGAGGAAGAATTGAGTGGGGAAACACTCCTAAAAACACTAAACGAAACAATAGGAGAATTAAAAGAGATATTCAGCCAAAAAAATAGGCCATCAAGAGTAGAATGGCCTATGTATAACAACAATGAATTTGAAGACCCAAAAAGTTTTTCAAGGACATGGAAAACCTACTAAGACAAGAGAAAATAGAATTAAAGGAATGGGCTAGGTACACGGTAAGCCAATTTCGACAAGCCGCATACCAATGGTATTTTGAGTACGAGAATTTTGGATGGACGTACCAAGAATTGAAAGCCAACCTATTACGTCAGTTTGACAGTTCGACAGTTCGAGCCAGATTGAGAAACAAACTGATAGGGCAGTATCAAGAACAAACATCTACAACAAATTTCATTTCCGCTAAAGTAGCATTAGCAAGACGCCTGGAGTGGCCTGTGGAAACGGGAGAATTTGTAGAAATGATAATAGATTTGATGGACCCTGGGATTGGAATATACTTGATGGAAAAGAAAATTGATAGTATCGAACATCTAATGACTTTGGCCAAAGGAATTGAAGAGAAAATAGAAGCCATTAAAAGAAAAGGCGAACGACAAGTGCTAGAACGACCCAGAGGTGGACCTAGTAGGGAGACTAGCCCTCGACCACCGAATTTGACTTGCCGAATTTGCGACGGCAACCACTTTTTCCGAAATTGTCCACAACGAAGAAGATTGGAACCAAGCCCAAGACAGTTAGCAATAGAGAATACGCAGGATTCGGGAAACCAGCAGCGGGGCCCGACGAAAGGAGAGACATCGGGTCCCCAATAACAAATTTCCTCGGGTTAAATCATAAACAACAAACTAAATTGCCAAAAATCACCTGGAGTGGAGGGAAGCAAGATGTGTTGATTGATACAGGAGAGACACATTCGTTCATAAGTAAAGAACTGATGCCGAACATTGGAAGTTTGGAACAGAAGCAAACTTTGTTAGCAAATCAACAACATATTACTGCCTATGGACCCACAGTTGTTGAATTTTGGATACAAGAGCAAAAAACAACCGCAGAAGTGTATATCTTGGAGGACTTGAAGGAAGATTGGATTTTGGGAATGAATTGGTTGGAGCAGGAGAGAGCAGTGATAGATTTACCGCAAAGGGGTTATACTTTGGGAAGGAGCATCGTCAAGTAGTCTATTGGTGTCCCTGAATTGAAAGAAGTGCAGAGCGTACCACGAATCGTGCTGAACGAGGAAAACGTAGATATCCGACACAAAGATCATTACGAAAGAATTCTGAATGAATTCGCGGGAGTGTTTGTTGAGAATCTCCGACAACCAAAAACAAGATTGGCAACGCATAAAATTAGGGTGAAAACCGACCAACCTTTCCGCATTCGTCGTTACCAATATTCACCGGCCAAACAACAAATCATACAAGAAGAGGTGACCAAAATGTTAGCAGCGGGTGTGATACAGAGAAGTCACTCGGCCTATAGCTCGCCGATCGTGTTGGTAGCAAAACCAGACGGAACCAGAGATTTTGTGTCGATTACCGACAATTGAATGGTATGACCGAAGATGAAGCCGCTCAACTACCCCAAATACGGAACATTTTGCGAGAATTGGGACCTGCTCAGGTATTTAGTTCTCTGGACCTGAAAAGTGGGTACTGGCAGGTCCCAATGGAAAAGGACAGCATTAAATATACTGCTTTCTCCACACCTGACGGTTCATCTTATGAATTTACCGTTATGCCATTTGGTCTCAAAGGAGCACCGTCAACTTTCCAAAAGTTAATGACGGAAGTTCTGTCAGGATACGTGGGACAATTTGTCCACGTATACTTAGACGACATTATTATATATTCCGACAACTTGGAAGACCACGAGCAACACCTCCGATTAGTCTTGGAACGACTGCAAAGCCAGGAACTGAAATGCGCGTTAAAGAAATGTCAGTTTGGGGTGGATAAGTTGAACTATTTAGGACACAGGGTCACGCATAGCCAGAACGAGGCGCAAGAGAAACACATCCTTCAAATACAAGGATTTGCCTTACCCAGGAATAAGAAGGATGTCCAAAAGTTCCTAGGCACGGTGAACTGGCTACGTGAATATATTCCTAATCTAGCCACCTTAACTGTTCCATTGACAGATCTAGTAGGAAAGAAAGGATTCACTTGGGGAATCCAAGAAGAAAATGCTTTTAATGCTGTGAAGGAAGCCTTGTCCAAACCTTTGACTTTGAGCCGTCCAGATCCTAACCTTGAAATAATTTTGCAGACCGACGCTAGCAACGTGGGAATGGGAGCGGTCCTATACCAGGAACCAGAAGAAGGGAACCGACGAGTCATATCGTGCGCCAGCGCCAAGTTCAATTCGGCTGAAAAAAGATATCATTGCAATGAGCAAGAGGTGCTGGCCGTGGTGTGGGCGTGCCGGAGATACAGGGCTCTCTTAGAAGATAGGCCGTTTCTATTGAGAACGGATAGCAAAGCGCTGACGTGGCTGCAACAATATCGCGATGATAGGGCGAAACTGACAAGGTATGCCTTGGTGCTCCAGGAATTCAACTACCGTGTAGAACATTGCCCTGGAAAGGCGAATTTACTTCCAGATTACCTGTCAAGAAATCCCACCACCAACGAAATAGCGGATGCTGAAGACGATCGGATGAATCCCCCTACCGGACCTAAACAATCAGAAAAATCTACTACCCTAGAGATCCCCAGAATCAATCAGGTGAAAACAAAAAACCCTAGGAAGAGAAAACGTGGAAAGCCTTGGCCTCGAGAACTGTTCGAACCTATTACTATTATGAATATTGAAATAGAGGAGCGACCCCTCTACGAACAAATAGTGGACGCCCAAAAAGACAGTCCCGAGTATCAGGCCACCAGGGATCGATGGCACAGACTCCAATCAGGAGAAGAACCTGCAACAGAAAAATGGAAGAAAACCTTACGAGACGAATATGTGGTCGATGACGGGTTAATATGGCACAAAGATGGCGAAAGTCGGATGTTAGTAGTACCTCTTAATTACTGGGAAAAAGTCATCCAAGCCTATCATGATTCAATTACCGCCGGACACCCAGGGCGTGATGAAACGATCCGAGCAATTTCCAAATTGTATTACTGGCCGGCGTTAAGGAAACAAACAAGTACTCATGTAAAATACTGCCTCATTTGTGCGGCTGTCAAAAGAGGCCCCTTGCAACCTAATGCCCCGTTAAGACCTAGACCTCCTCGTCGGCCCTGGCAGGTCGTCAGCATAGACGTAATGGGACCATACCCTATAACACCTAAAGGAAATCGTTACCTATTGGTCGCTAGTGATATATGCACCAAGTGGGTTGAAGCCGAAGCTGTTCCCGAAGCTAGAACCAAAACCGTGCTCAAGTTCCTAGAAGATATTTGCCACCGATGGGGATACCCCGAGACAACCATTACCGACAACGGACAAATTTTCAGAAGTAACCTGTGGGAAAGATTCCACACAAGACATCACATAAATCAATACGTAACCCCGGTGTATCACCAACGGTCCAATCCCGTAGAAAGAAGGAACCAGGAAATCAAGAAGGCGCTCCGACTATCGACATTGAATGAGGCTGAAAACACTTGGGACAGTAACATTGGACAAATGTTATTTACATTAAGGACTAGAGAAAACGCTGCCACCGGTACCTCCCCAGCGGAAGCACTACTGGGAGCCCCCCTTGTCAGACCTGGCGAATGGACCCATCCGCGTGTAAACCAAGTGATCGATAACAATGCCGAAGTGCGCGAACAACGATTAGAGCGTATAAAAACCAATCAAGTGAACTTTGACAGACGAAATTTTCCCAACCCGCGTAGAGCCCCGGTGCATTTTAGCTTAAACGAACAAGTACTTGCTCGCGTTTTTGCAGGTAACAAAAGCCGCATGGACCCTCAATGGACTGGTCCACATAGGATTGCCGCCATTCACGGAGACGGCACCTACGAGGTGGATCGAAATGGCGTACAGCTGAGTATTCACGTGGATGACCTTCGTCCGTGGCCCAATCGTCCTCCCCAAAACTATGTGGACACCGTAGTACTGCACGAGCCAGGTCAGAAGTTGCACCAGTCGACGAATCTACCATCCAAGAAGAAGATGATATGACGGAACCCATCTCTGAAGAGGTTTTAGAGGAACCAGCCCCAGTAAACCTACCTGAGGATTGGAGGGATCAACCTTCCACATCCACGGCCCCCGATGAGACCGTGGGATCTGCAAGGGAATCTACTGTAACTATAGATGATGTAGGTCCCGAAGACCCCGCACCAGCCAAGAGGAGCCGTCTCCATTACTGGATTATACCCATAAGGAATCAAGAAAGAAGGAGAGGCCGACGCGAGACTGTCGTTATTAAATAGCCTTGCAAGGCCTTTATTAAGTCAGAGGCCTTAAGTCTCCATGCATTAGGGAAATTAGGATTATATATAAGTAATAGGGCCTTAAGCCCTAGCTAGTTAAACATGAATGAACCTAGGGGGGGGAGTGTTGTAGTATTCGGGATTTTGTAACAAAACTAAGACAGCTAGCGGGTTCGTTCCTGCATTAAAAGAACACCAAAAACATTTACTTTTATAGGAAAATTAACCAGAAGGCGATTCGGTCGGGAAGTAAGCGAAAAATGCCGTTTTCTGGGTAGACAGACGCCCGACCAATCAGCGGCCAGAACAGTACTATAAAAGCGAATGGCAGGAACGAGCGAGCGGCAGTCGTTCACAGTAAGTTCACCCGCACGTGGCGAGACAAGATAAGTTCATTCAGTTTAACAAGTATAGTTTTTAGCTAGATTTAGAGTTATATTAAATAGGGAATATAGGAAGTGATATAAAACCAACAAACCTTGTCAATACGCACCTTTTCCTATATCCTAGCAGGCTAGTTGAGTAGAACTCCCAGACAAATCGTCCGGAGGCATATCTGCCAACAACCAACATATAAGTATAGAGGAACCTAAAATATATAACAAAGAATTCGATTAAAAACTATTAAATAACATAATACTTACCTGGAGCCTGATGTCCACTAAATAAAGCATCCCGTGTGTATTACTTAAAACAAAGTGTAGTGCGAGAATACCTGGATGAACGCCGTGTCGAGGACAAGAAACAGCGTGCAATCCGGTAAGTGAATGTTGACTTATCCTTGAGAGACTGTTCGTTGGAAACTGATAAACAATTTTGCGTTAATTTCGTGTAGAACTAAAGACTAAAAATAAACTTACCTGAGTGGGGAAAGGCCTAATGAACAGTCGGCTCAGAAATTAGCCTTAAGCGTAGATAGTGCATGAACAGTAGTAATCTGAGAAAAGTGAATAAGTGCTCTGGGTTCTCGTGGGACATATTTAATTAGATAACTCACTGACTCGTGGTAATTAAACCTAATTAGGGATTTATAATGGATAGGGAACCGGGCGGGATTTAACGGAGGAACAAGGGGACGAAAATACGTTGTGGGAATTTCCGCGTAGAGCGATTATACAGGGCGATGAGTTCGAGCCAGTGGCGGCGCGTCTGAGACCCGAAACACCACCAACGACAATTTCATTGTCTCCTCCGGTGCTGGCTGCCTTTGACGAGGCAGGGGCGTACGTACCAACTCCAGATGAAGAACAGGGCAGTACGTCAAGAGGAAATCTGGAACATTACCACGTAGGGCGCGCGTATACATACGTTCATTTCGAGCAGTACGAGTGTTGTTGTTGTTACCGTAGCGTTAATTATTATATCAAGATGTCCGGTCGTGGAAAAGGAGGAAAAGTTAAAGGAAAGGCAAAGTCGAGGTCGAGTCGTGCCGGATTACAATTTCCAGTCGGTCGTATTCACAGGCTCCTTAGAAAAGGCAACTACGCCGAGAGGGTGGGCGCAGGTGCGCCTGTTTATTTGGCCGCCGTTATGGAATATTTAGCCGCTGAAGTTCTGGAATTAGCGGGCAACGCGGCTCGTGATAACAAGAAGACTCGTATCATTCCTCGTCATTTACAGTTGGCCATTAGAAATGACGAAGAATTGAATAAACTTCTATCTGGAGTGACGATAGCGCAGGGAGGTGTGTTACCGAACATACAGGCAGTCCTCCTGCCCAAAAGACCGAGAAGAAACCTTAAATGAACTAAATCTTCGTCTATCAATATCGGCCCTTCTCAGGGCCACAAACATTCTTAACAAAACAAATTCGTTGCATACTCGACAATGTGAGATATATATATTTATATTATAATGACTCAAAGGTAGTCACAAATTACTAGATCCCATAACCACTGTTTCCGGTTTCATTATATATATATATATATATATATGCATGGATATCTATCGGAACATAGAGCAGTTGTAAAATTTTTAATATTTAACAATATGTATTAGAGATGAATGGAAAGGAACAGTACTGAATAGATATTCCTTTATATAATAGTTTTATTGCATTCTTAATGATTTAATTGATATAATTTATAGATAGCAATTACATATTGAATGCATAAATTATTATGGAATTATTGAATTAGAGATGACGGGATTAAATTATTACCTGCCTGATGGGTTTCTTGGAATTTTCCATTCGGTGGAGATTTAATGGTAGAGACAAACGTGTATATACATATACACCATATACGTTTGTCTCCACTACGTCTCTTTGCTATTATTATTTTCATGTAGGGTCGTAATACATCTATGTAAATAGTTTATTTACGAGTACGGTTAGACAATTAGACAAACGACTAATAGATTATTGATGTAGATATTGAAATTACTTTCTACATTTGTGAACCAATAAATATTGTACTCGGCAATTGTATTCATATGTCATTATTGTTATGTAGCGTGTTTCCTTATGTATATCTATACGAATTACTTTAAAAAAAGAAAAATTGTGGTTCTGAAAAGAACCGTTATTTATAGATGGTGGATCGTTGCGTTGACAATTTGAGTTTAACCTCCGAAACCGTAGAGTGTACGGCCTTGACGTTTCAAAGCATACACCACGTCCATAGCCGTTACCGTTTTCCTTTTTGCGTGTTCGGTATACGTTACGGCATCTCGGATGACGTTTTCTAAAAATACCTTCAGCACGCCGCGAGTTTCTTCGTATATGAGACCGGAAATACGTTTTACTCCTCCTCCTCTACGGGCTAATCTTCTTATGGCGGGCTTGGTAATACCTTGAATGTTGTCTCGTAATACTTTACGATGACGCTTGGCACCACCTTTGCCTAAACCTTTACCACCTTTGCCGCGTCCGGTCATCGTGTCAGCACAATAATAATAATAATCGACAATGAACCAGTACTACGATAAAACGAGATGATCGCAAACGAGGACACACACACACACGTTGCTGCTGTCGTTCGTAGGAAAGAACTGTGCTGGGCTCTCGGATTCATGCGGTTTTGTCTGCTTTTGTGCACCCGCCCACCGATACGGTTTCAACCAATAGCGTGTCTCCGTTGGCTGGGGTATCCAATAAAACCGAACGACAGTGAGGAAGTCGATATTTGTTGCTAGTTGATCGTCTTGCGTGGTGTACGTGTCTGCTAGGTATTTGTTCGTTGTTTATAAATTTGTATTGACGTTATAGTTGTGTGTTACATTACGATATGGCTCGTACAAAGCAGACGGCTCGTAAATCTACTGGTGGTAAAGCGCCTCGTAAGCAGCTCGCTACCAAAGCTGCTCGTAAGAGTGCTCCAGCTACTGGCGGTGTTAAAAAACCACATCGTTATAGACCGGGTACCGTCGCATTGAGAGAGATTCGTCGCTATCAGAAGAGTACTGAACTTTTAATTCGTAAACTACCTTTTCAACGTTTGGTTAGAGAAATCGCGCAAGATTTCAAAACCGATCTGAGGTTCCAGAGTTCTGCCGTTATGGCCCTGCAGGAGGCCAGCGAAGCTTACCTCGTCGGTTTGTTTGAAGACACCAATCTATGTGCCATTCATGCTAAACGTGTTACTATTATGCCTAAGGACATTCAGTTGGCTAGACGAATCCGTGGAGAACGCGCTTAAATAAAATTCGCAGAAATCTACATCTATTCATAATTTAAAAAAACGGTTCTTTTCAGAACCACAAATTATTTAATAAAAGATTTCGATATATACAAAAAATATATATATGTATATATATTTTCAGGATTCAGAATGCACGCTTGCCATTAATTTTGGAATTGGAAAATTTGAACACATTTCACATATGCTACCAGATGTTAATAGGTTGAATATGAAAAATCGGAAAAAATTACTTGCGTAAACTTTATACCATAAAATAAAAGATTTAAATCTGATATTCATAATATTAATATTAGAAATAAGGGTTCTATATCACCTCCAATTCATAGTACTACGCTATTTGAGAGTTGTTTTACATTTGATCTTTATCAGTCATATAATTGTATACCAACTGAACTTAAATAATATTCTTTGCCACAATTTAAAAAAAAGCGTTTGAAGGACATTCTATTTTCAAGGGAATTTTTATTAAAATTTGTATTGAGTATCTGTTTATTAATTCACCTGAATAGACAATGCTGTTTTTGGGATATCTTAATAGTAGAGGTTATCAGATATATATATATATATATATATATATATATATACACAGGAAATGTTAGGATGGCAAAAAAATTCGGGCAGTTTACTGTATTTCATTGTGTAATGTTTGTCTATTGATATTTTCAAAATGTTATTTACTCTTACCGAAAATTTGGTCACTTTGATAATTAGACGCTTGGCAAATTCTGCTTCGCCATGATACGGACAATTCGGTGCATGGAGATTTTGGCCACTTTGGTAATCCGACGCTTGGCGAATTCTGCTTCGCTATGATAAGGACAATTCGACGGATGGAGATTTTGGCCACTTTGGTAATCCGACGCTTGGCGAATTCTGCTTCGCCATGATAAGGACAATTCGGCACATGGAGATTTTGGCCACTTTGGTAATCCGACGCTTGGCGAATTCTGCTTCGCTATGATAAGGACAATTCGACGGATGGAGATTTTGGCCACTTTGGTAATCCGACGCTTGGCGAATTCTGCTTCGCTATGATAAGGACAATTCGACGGGTGGAGATTTTGGCCAATTTGGTAATCCGACGCTTGGCGAATTCTGCTTCGCTATGATAAGGACAATTCGACGGATGGAGATTTTGGCCAATTTGATAATCCGACGCTTGGCGAATTCTGCTTCGCTATGATAAGGACAATTCGACGGATGGAGATTTTGGCCAATTTGATAATCCGACGCTTGGCGAATTCTGCTTCGCTATGATAAGGACAATTCGACGGATGGAGATTTTGGCCAATTTGGTAATCCGACGCTTGGCGAATTCTGCTTCGCTATGATAAGGACAATTCGACGGGTGGAGATTTTGGCCAATTTGGTAATCCGACGCTTGGCGAATTCTGCTTCGCTATGATAAGGACAATTCGACGGATGGAGATTTTGGCCAATTTGATAATCCGACGCTTGGAGATTTCGGCCGCTTTGATAATCCGGCAGTTGAAGATGATAGGCAGGGTAAAGTAGGAGAAATCGACGCTTGGCGATGATAGGGGTAGAGTAGAGCAATCCGACGCTTGGTGAAGGTAAATTTACATGGTTAGCGTTTTTTTCCCTAAAATGATTGCGTCTTACTGCCCTGCTCATGTTTGCTGTTAGCGGGTTCACGTTGGGTGTGAATTTTAAAGTGAGTGGAAAATCGGTGTAGGCGGGAAAGCAAAAGTCGCTATCGTTCAGTTCAGTCGAATTTAGTCCTTATCATGGCGAAGCAGAATTCGCCAAGCGTCGAATTATCAAAGTGGCCAAAATCTCCATGCCCCGAATTGTCCTTATCATGGTGAAGCAGAATTCGCCAAGCGTCGAATGATCAAAGTGGCCAAAATCTCCATGAGCCGAATTGTCCTTATCATAGCGAAGCAGAATTCGCCAAGCGTCGGATTACCAAAGTGGCCAAAATCTCCATGTGCCGAATTGTCCTTATCATGGCGAAGCAGAATTCGCCAAGCGTCGGATTACCAAAGTGGCCAAAATCTCCATGTGCCGAATTGTCCTTATCATGGCGAAGCAGAATTCGCCAAGCGTCGAATGATCAAAGTGGCCAAAATCTCCATGAGCCGAATTGTCCTTATCATAGTGAAGCAGAATTCGCCAAGCGTCGGATTATTAAAGTGGCCAAAATCTCCATCCGTCGAATATTCGCCAAGCGTCGGATTATCATAGTGGCCAAAACAGAAGTAATAAAAAAAGACGTTATCGTTCAGTTCGAACGATAACGGCTCATAGTATGTATCAGGCAAACACACACATACTAGTAACATTTTGCGTCTTTCTGCCTTGCTCATGTTTGCTGTTGGCGGGTTAAGTGGCCGAAGTCGCCAAGCGTCGGATTATCATAGTGGCCAAAACAGAAGTCATAAAAAAAGCCGTTATCGTTCAGATCAAACGATAACGGCTCATAGTATCATCTCTCAACCACACACACACACTTGTAAATTTTTGCGTCTCTCTGTACCTTGCTCATGTTTGCTGTTGGCGGGTTCATAATGGATGTGAATTCGAAAGTTAGTGGAATATCGGTGTTCAACGGCGGAAAAAAAGTCATAAAAAAAGCCGCTATCGCTCTCTGTCGAACGATAACGGCTTTATACTCTATCTTCAAAGAAATTTTAAAAAAGTTTTCATAAAAAAAGCCGCTATCGTTCAGTTCGAACGATAACGGCTCATAGTATCACCATACACACACACATACACACAAAATCTCGGTATATAATAAATATATACTCGATGATGTTGTATTGCGTATATGATGATGATGAAATAAACATAGAGGGTCTCGTCTATCCGACAAGACGAATCCCCAAGCTAAGGGCTGAGTCTCAACAGATCGCAGCGTGGAAACTGCTCTACCGTGTACAACACCCTGCCAGGTACGTAAGTCGTCTACAGACAATTCCGAGTTCCAACATCGAAACATTTGTAAGACCCATGATCGTCCGTCAAGAGATCTGGTCGGACATGGCAAGGATCGATCCCACCGCCGACCGACGATCTCGACGGCAAACAGGGCTAGTGCGACGACCGCGGCGAGCCGCGATCGCCTAGTAAAGTCACATTGTTTTGAGCCTTTCGACTCTCGGAACTCCAAGAGATATCGTTGCCACCTTTGACTAGAAAGGATACGGCCTTAGAGGCGTTCAGGCATAATCCCACGGATGGTAGCTTCGCACCACCGCCCGCTCGAGCGAGTGCGTGAACCAAATGTCCGAACCTGCGGTTCCTCTCGTACTGAGCAGGATTACTATCGCAACGACGAGTCATCAGTAGGGTAAAACTAACCTGTCTCACGACGGTCTAAACCCAGCTCACGTTCCCTATAGGCGGGTGAACCAGTACGAAGCCTCCGGAAACCCGGAGTCGGGAAGTTGAATGCCTCCGGTCACAGAAAGAGATAGAAGTCGAAAGAAAATGAGGGAATGGCATAACGGTTTTATCATTACGAAGTAGAATTTGCCAAGCGTCTAATTGTTGTTTTCCATTTTACCCGCCTATCGGGAACGTGAGTTGAAGTTGAAAGAGAGCAGGATTGTACCATTTCACCCGCCTATAGGGAACGTGAGGTGAGGTATACTGAGAGGAGGAAGGTACCATTTCATCCGCCAATGGAGAACGTGAGGTGAAATGGAAAAAGAGGAGGATTTTACCATTTCACCCGCCTATGGGGAACGTGAGCTGAGGTGTAAAGAGAGGAGGATTGTACCATGTCACCCACCAATGGGGAACGTGAGCTGAGGTGGAAGAGAGGAGGATTGTACCATTTCACCCGCCTGTAGAGAACGTGAGGTGAGGTATACTGAGAGGAGGATTGTACCATTTCACCCGCCAATGGGGAACGTGAGCTGAGGTGTAAAGAGAGGAGAATTGTACCATTTCACCCACCAATGGGGAACGTGAGCTGAGATGGGAAAAGAGGAAGATTGAACCATTTCACCCGCCTATGGGGAACGTGAGCTGAGGTGTAAAGAGAGGAGGATTGTACCATTTCACCCGCCAATGGGGAACGTGAGTAGTGGTGGAAAGTTAGACATGTCGATTCGTAATGGACCCCTCAATTGATTTCCTCACCCGGGGCCCTTCCTTTTTTATTAGATGTTTCTGTTAAATTTTTAAAAATCACAGTTTAAAACGCGTTGTTGGAGAATTTCGCGGCATAAGAGTTTTACGTCAATTACGGTATCCTCTATTTGGAAAAAATCGCCGCCGCCTCCGGACCAAATTTCAAATCGCGCGTGCCGCCCCGAGAATCGATATTTCAGTTATCGACGGATAACACCTCAAAAGGTCCCCATATGAATGCGAACATTCTACAAACCGCCTTATGTCCTTATGGGGCCAAAAACCCCGGAGGCGGCCACCTAACCGCCGTTACCCGCAGAACCGTTCATTGGTGAATTTGGCGGCATAAGACATTTCGTTTTGTAATGGACTCTTTTACTGATCCCCCCACCCGCGGGCCCTTTTTTTTTTTTAATTTTTCTAAAATTTTTTAAAAAATCACAGTTCAAAAACGCGTCATTGGAGAATTTCGCGGCATAAGAGTTTTACGTCAATTACGGTATCCTCTATTTGGAAAAAAATCGCCGCCGCCTCCGGACCAAATTTCAAATCTCGCGTGCCGCCCCCCCGCCCCCCGAGAATCGATATTTCAGTTATCGACGGATAACACCTCCAAAAGATCCCCATATGAATGCGAACATTGTAAAAACCGCCTTATGTCCTTAAGGAGCCAAAAACCCCGGAGGCAGCCACCTAACCGCCGTTACCCGCAGAACCGTTCATTGGATAATTTCGCGGCATAAGACATTTCGTTTTGTAATGGGCTCTTTTAGTGATCCCCCCTCCCGCGGGCCGTCCCTTTTTTTTTTTAATTTTTCTAAAAATTTTTTAAAAAATCACAGTTCAGTAACGCGTCGTTGGAGAATTTCGCGGCATAAGAGTTTTACGTCAATTATGGTATCCTCTATTTGGGAAAAAATCGCCGCCGCCTCCGGACCAAATTTCAAATCTCGCGTGCCGCCCCCGCCCCCGAGAATCGATATTTCAGTTATCGACGGATAACACCTCAAAAGATCCCCATATGAATGCGAACATTGTAAAAACCGCCTTATGTCCTTAAGGGACCAAAAACCCCGACGGCGGCCACCTAACCGCCGTTACCCGCCGAGCCGTTCATTGTAGAATTTCGCGGCATAAGACTTTTCGTTTTGTAATGGACTCTTTTAGTGATCCCCCCACCCGCGGGCCCTCTCTTTTTATTTTATTTAATTTTTCTATAAATTTTTAAAAATCACAGTTCAAAAA
>CM046728.1:22516283-22536283 GCA_025584915.1 Monochamus saltuarius | reverse complement strand
AGTCTCGGACACGTCGATCGTACGGAGACCGTACAAAACCGAATGCGTAGTCGCTTTCGCGTTTTAAGATGTCGCGAGCGACGGCTCGAAAGCCGTCGTCCGCGTCGTATAACATCCAACGGCGCTCCGACGTTCTCGTCTCTTCTCTCACGAAAAAAGACGAAAACCGAGCAGTCTTTGATATCGATACGACCCTCAGCCAGGAGTGGTCCGGGAACAGTATCCGAGGACCGCAATGTGCGTTCGAAATGTCGATGTTCATGTGTCCTGCAGTTCACAAGTTGACGCGCAATTAGCTGCGTTCTTCATCGACCCACGAGCCAAGTGATTCACCGTTCAGGGTAATCGTTTAGATTTTAACGACGATGTCGAGAGCGGCGATGCTGGGACGGTGAGCGACGACGATACTGACGTATTCGGTCGTTCGCTCTCGTCCTTCTCGCGCGTTCTCTTCAAACGTTCGTATATATGGAAAGGTGATAAGTAGTATTACAAAAAAATAAAGAAATGGAGATTTGCGTGCTTCGTCGCTTTATAACGCACTACACATGTACTATTTACAGACGAGGTGTGCTGGCGGCGAGGGCACGATTCTCCCTTTCCTCCGTGATTATACGTGTGGATGTCGAACGAGAGGCTCGTCGGCGTCCTCGACAGTCGGGCGAATATCTTTCAACACCTGAGAAAACGTAACTTATTATTGTATAAGAGACTATTTCTCGCGCAGAGAGAAGAACCGTAACGGTTCTTCATTCTCCGCGCTAGGTACCCGATGTGTCGTCGTTTACCGGACGAAGGCTTTATATATATACATTTATGTATACGTAATATATCGCCTATCCGGCCGACCTCGTCGAGGCACGACGTAATGCCGACGTTTTCCTCTCGTCATATCCGCAGAGTTCAAAGTATGAAATAAAAAATTATGACCGGCCTACGGGCGAACGTTCTCTACGGCTACACGGTCGTACGTCAGAGGAGCGACGACGACTACGAGAAGCCGAGAGCGCGCGCGTATGGCGTCGCATCGTCCCCGTCTTATACGCGGTTTTCGAAACGGTGATATCGTCGACGACGATATCTCGAACGAAAATTCGTATTTAGGAGGGACTTTGAGTTCAAAGAAGAACCGCAACAACGACGACGACGACGTGGTGCGTCGTTCGTCGTATATGCGTACAGACGTGTTCATCTCGTGTCGAAACGAAAACACTGTAATGATCCTTCCGCAGGTTCACCTACGGAAACCTTGTTACGACTTTTACTTCCTCTAAATGATCAAGTTTGGTCATCTTCCCAGCGACATCGGCGACGCCGAAACGCCACCGCGACCAGTCCGAAGACCTCACTAAATCATTCAATCGGTAGTAGCGACGGGCGGTGTGTACAAAGGGCAGGGACGTAATCAACGCGAGCTTATGACTCGCGCTTACTGGGAATTCCTCGTTCATGGGGAACAATTGCAAGCCCCAATCCCTAGCACGAAGGAGGTTCAGCGGGTTACCCGGGCCGCTCGGCCAGGAGGACACGCTGATTCCTTCAGTGTAGCGCGCGTGCGGCCCAGAACATCTAAGGGCATCACAGACCTGTTATTGCTCAATCTCGTGCGGCTAAATGCCGCCTGTCCCTCTAAGAAGAATTGTTTGTACGCCGACAGTAAAAACCGCGCGCGAGAAGGGGCCGAAACCCCGAACCGGCGGGCCTTTGGGATGTCGAAATACGCCTAGTTAGCAGGCTAGAGTCTCGTTCGTTATCGGAATTAACCAGACAAATCGCTCCACCAACTAAGAACGGCCATGCACCACCACCCACCGAATCAAGAAAGAGCTCTCAATCTGTCAATCCTTCCGGTGTCCGGGCCTGGTGAGGTTTCCCGTGTTGAGTCAAATTAAGCCGCAGGCTCCACTCCTGGTGGTGCCCTTCCGTCAATTCCTTTAAGTTTCAGCTTTGCAACCATACTTCCCCCGGAACCCAAAAGCTTTGGTTTCCGGAAGCTGCCCGCCGAGTCATCGGAGGAACGTCGGCGGATCGCTAGCTGGCATCGTTTATGGTTAGAACTAGGGCGGTATCTGATCGCCTTCGAACCTCTAACTTTCGTTCTTGATCAATGAAAGCGTTTTTGGCAAATGCTTGCTTCTGTCCGTCTTGCGACGATCCAAGAATTTCACCTCTAACGTCGCAATACGAATGCCCCCATCCGTTCCTATTAATCATTACCTCGGGGTTCCGAAAACCAACAAAATAGAACCGAGGTCCTATTCCATTATTCCATGCACACAGTATTCAGGCGAAGTTTTAGCCTGCTTTAAGCACTCTAATTTGTTCAAAGTAATCGTGCCGGCCCACCTCGACACTCAATGAAGAGCACCGCGGCGGGATTGAGTTGGGCCGCCCTTGCGAGCTAAGCCCACCGGCAGGACGTCCCGCGGAACGCCAGTTAACACCGCGGACGATGAACCGGCGACGCGGGACACAGATTCGACTACGAGCTTTTTAACCGCAACAACTTTAATATACGCTATTGGAGCTGGAATTACCGCGGCTGCTGGCACCAGACTTGCCCTCCAATTGATCCTCGTTAAAGGGTTTAGAGTGTACTCATTCCGATTACGGGGCCTCGGATGAGTCCCGTATCGTTATTTTTCGTCACTACCTCCCCGTGCCGGGAGTGGGTAATTTGCGCGCCTGCTGCCTTCCTTGGATGTGGTAGCCGTTTCTCAGGCTCCTCTCCGGAATCGAACCCTGATTCCCCGTTACCTGTTACAACCATGGTAGGCGCAGAACCTACCATCGACAGTTGATAAGGCAGACATTTGAAAGATGCGTCGCCGGTGCGAGACCGTGCGATCAGCGTAAAGTTATTCAGAGTCACTGTTGTACGATGACGGGCGAACCCGCCACCGATTGGTTTTGATCTAATAAAAGCGCTCCTTCCGTCTCCGGTCGGAGCTCTGTTTGCATGTATTAGCTCTAGAATTACCACAGTTATCCAAGTAAATGTGGGTACGATCTAAGGAACCATAACTGATTTAATGAGCCTTTCGCGGTTTCACCTTAATTCGGCTTGTACTGAGACATGCATGGCTTAATCTTTGAGACAAGCATATGACTACTGGCAGGATCAACCAGGAGCTGTTTCTAGTATACACGAATACGCGCGCGAGACGCGTATAGGCATGTATATAAAACTAGAGATCAGTCTCCTCCGATTTATATATTATTATAAATAAATTTATAAATATATATTGTACTACGGAGAGACAGACGCATCTCTAGTGGGCGTGTGGTGTGCGTCGTGACGACGGTTAAACCGTCGAGACGCCACGCTCAGAGAGGTCGTCCGTATACGTCCATACGTACGTATAAGCCCCACGTCGCGACAGTTTCTTCTCTTCTAGAGAGAATAGACTAGCGGTCGTGGGTTCTGAGGTCCGGTTCGACATCTCGCGTCGTCGTCGTCGAAATATTACTACTTCGACGCTACGCTGCGATACGTCGTCGACCGGCGAAAAACTTCGACCATTCTCTCGACCCTTCGCTAGATTGAAAGCGACACGGTGTCTACGAAAGAATCGTTCCGAATCTGTGTTGTGATATTCTCGCTCGGACAGAGGAGAGTCGTCGCTTATTTGGCGTCTAACGTAAAACGCGCGCGACACCTATCGCGACGACGAAGCAGATCGGATCCTGTACGTCACATCTATTAGAATGTGGACGACGAAGACCACGATCGCCCGGCGTCGCGGGGTCGGCGGTTTTACGGACTCCGACGATCGCTCGTGGACCTGCTAAGACGCTAAGCGCCTGCTGAATCCGCGATCTCGCTGAGTATCTCGAAAGATAATGCGTGGTGCGCCAAGTCTACGCGTGTGTTTCGGCCATAGAAAGTGTTCATCGTCTCTCCGCGACATCGGTGTTTTCACTTTTAGTTAAAATCGAAAGGACGATTTATATGAAAAGTGAACCGAATTGAAGAGACGGCGGCCGCGTCACACGACGACTAGGCTAATGGAACGGCGTTTGCCGCCGGCGAAAGCTGACTCAGTTACTGCGAGAGAAGAACGTGAGTTGTTACTACTACTCTACAGTTAAAAAGTACAGCGATCGCGCTGCTGCTGCTATACCACCGTTCCTATCACCACGGGAGAGCGCCCGACGTCGGCTGTCTGCCGCGCCGGTCGCTTTCCACAAAGAAGCGGACCCGTAAGCGGGCCACGTTCGAGCTCGTCGTTCGTCCGGAGGCGCGCGGAGCGTTAATACCGCCTCGCCTGGGATCCCTAAGATAGAGGGGTAACCGACGACCGACCGACGCATGGTGATCGTCGTCATCGTCGTCGTTGTTAAATACCTTCTCGTGGAACGCGATATATATTATTGATGTCGGAAAACGTAACTTATTTAGAATATCGTCTTTGTAAATTTAAGAAGTAGTAGGTAATACGAAAGTTGAGCGACTCTTAGACTATGTGTATATATATATATATAGTATAGATCGTATTCGGTGGTGGTGGATGTCGCATACGTACATATATATATATATATATATATATAAATGTAGGTGAGAAATATATCACTGATTTAAATAATTTAGAAATATAATGCAACGAATATTAGAAAGAGGAAAAATCTTTATTAGAAATGTACAGTAATCTTATTATGAGGGAGACAGAAGCATGCTAAAAATTATACTCACTTATTAGAGGTAAATAATGACATACAATTACAAAATCAAGTAAGGGATGAGATTTAAGGATTATTAAAAGACAAGATTATAGATTCCCATGTATGACGTATTACTTTGCTCTATAATCTTGTCTTTTAATAATCCTTGAATCTCGTCCATTAATATTTGTGTTTGGAAGTTCGCAATATAAATTTACAATTCCACAGACAGTATGAGGCACCCATGTCTATTGACGCAATTTTAGGAAGAATATATATATATATATATATATATATAGATTGTATTCGGTGGTAAGAAGAATTGATCGACTGTTCCGATCCGTTACAATAGTCTCGTGAGACGATTCATCGATTAGCGTACGATGATTATAGTTGTCGAGAACTTTGTAGACGGACGAGGATTTCTGTATAGGAGAAATTCGAAAGTCAGTAGCCTCCTCGGGAAGTGGGATTCGTGAGGTAAAACGTTACTGTGAGTAATGCAAACGGAGTCCAAATATAAGGCGGATAGTGTGGAAGTGAAAAAATATCACGTCACATCGATTTCCGATGGAGGAGGTACGCGTACGATGATTATAATTATCGAAATGAGGATTCCTGTGCAGACCAAAATTCGAAAGTCAGTAGCCTTTCTTCGATGGAAACGGAGTCCGAATATAAAACGGTTAGTGTAGAAGTACGAAATTATCGCGTCCTACCGATTTCCAAGGAAAGAGGAGGTAAGTACGTACTTATCGTTTGCAATATTAATGACACTCACTAAAATTAATTTTGCGATTTATTTCGAACATCTGACATATATTGAAATCTGCTTTAAATCTTAAACATTACCAAGAGAGATTTAATGAAATTTCTATTCAGAAGTTTAGAAACTGTTTTAAGAGTGTCATTATTATTGCAAAAAAAGGACGGGGATGGCTACCCGCTACAGCGAACGTATTGGCGTCAGGAGTTATTATTACATAAATCAGACCTTGTAGAAGTACGAAAGAATCACGCCGAAAATATCCAACGTGATCAGGTGCAGGTCATGTGGAGAGTTACCTGTTACATAGACATTGAGAAGTGCTGACAAAGATTCCTGTCGAAGTTTATCTTTTATACCGTATATTATCAGTAACTTTATGTTAATTCCAGAAATTATGTATTGTTCATTGTTCCAAATGCACGAGTGAATCTAGTAATTTGTATTACGTATGTTTCATGTATTGTCGCTACCGCGTTAACCTTACACTTATAGTAGCTGAATAAATGGCGATTCCCTTTATATTAGTTTATTCGAGCTGTACATGATATTTATGTATAGATAAAATGGCACTTATTTTACACCCCTAATTCCGACGGCTCTAGAATACCTGCTCTGCTGGAGTCTCAAGTACAACTGCCTTTCTCTTACACTTGTACCCTTTTTCAGGTCAAATACCTTAAACACATTTATAACCTACACCTGGTTTCTATCGTACTCTGTAAAGCAGGCAAAAACTCAGTAACATGTACATATATATATTTTTGACTTTTTCAGCTTCAGTTCAGTCTTGATCGAGTCAAAACACTGTTAAAGATTTGAGCTAACTCTGTCTTAGTTCTTAATTTTTTTGGTAATTAATTTAATTAACGGGTGTAAAAGCAGAGTCCGAAAGCAACCGAGGAAGCAGCGGAGGGACTTCTTCGAACCAAGAACTGCAAGAAGCTCACAAAGTCACTGATGGACGAGAATGACTGCTACCGGGTGAACGAATAGACGTTACTGTTATTATTAAATAAAGCAGACAGAGTTTACGAGGAATTAGATTTGTGAATAGTAGTAGCGCGGCGGCGGCGGCGTTGTCATTCTATTGGCGACGGGGGGGTGTGAGGACGGAATTTGTGAACGTTTACGTATTTATAGTTTTCGATCATCTCTATTATTTAGGAATAAGTCGAGGTAACCGTTACGGTTCGTTTTTAACGCTTCTAATAGGATCGAAAACTTGAAAAGTCGGCGATAGTACGCGACGTCGGGGAGAAGCATCGCATACAGACATCGTCCTTATTTTACGGACGTAGTGGCGACGTCTCGGAATGTACGAAAATTACCGTGTTAAATTTCGAAGGTATATACTCGCGATTATACGATGATATTAGTCGGTGACTCCTGAATGGCGTTATTATGGGTGATTATCGAAGATAAGGTGGAAGATTAGGGCTAAAGCGTACAACCTTCACATTGGGCGACCTGTATTGACGCTTATCTGGGTGCCGTCGAGCGAATGTTGCTTGCGAGCGATACTTCGGAATACGTACGTTCATGTTAACGTATATTTTGGAAGTCGAGAAGGCGTAAGAGGCTTATTTGTTGATAAAAAGCAGTCGATACGAACACGACGGCTACAGATTCGAAGCCGGACCGCTGACGCCTAGCTCGAAATACGAAACGTTCAGTCTCCCGTCCGACCGGTATCTGTTGGTGTCGCACGAAAATTTTTCACAGGATCATCGACTCTACTCTACTTTGTCGTTTGTAGTTCGTTGTTGTGTGAATTTATTTCGTTATTAAAGAGAAATTATCATCACCACCGCCATGGCTGATACGGAAAATCAAAGTTCGACGGCACCTGTCGCGGGTTCTGCAGGCGGAGGCGGTAGTAGTGGTGCCAGTGCGTCGTCTTCGTCGTCTCCACAGGCGCAGTCTCCGGCTAAGAAGGAGAAAAGGCGAAGAATCCTAGAACCAAACCGTCTCATCCGCCTACCTCCGAGATGGTGAATAACGCCATAAAGGGTCTAAAGGAACGCGGAGGATCATCCCTACAGGCCATTAAGAAGTATATTGCTGCAAATTATAAAGTGGATGCCGAAAAGATGGCGCCGTTTATCAAGAAGTATCTGAAGGGGTCCGTAACTTCGGGAATGCTCGTTCAGACGAAAGGCAAGGGAGCATCTGGGTCTTTCAAGTTGGCGTCCGCTTCGTCCGGATCTGCTAAGCCTTCCGGTGCCGAAAAAAAGAAGACTGCCGTAGCCAAGGCTAAAAAATCGACTACGAAGCGCGTCGCTGCCGCCGCTGCGTCCGCGGACAAAGCCTCGCAATCTACGAAGGCGACGAACCAGAATTCTCCAAAAGCCAAGACAACGGCGGCGGAAAGAAGAATGTCGCCGTTGCCGCTGCCAAGTCTAAAAAGCTGTCGCCGAAAAGAAGCCCGTTGCGTCGAAAGCCGCGACGTCGGTCTCCGCCGTGTCCAAATCAAGTCTCCGTCGAAAGCGAAGAAGTCAATAAAGCGGGTCCGACGAGAAAACCGAAAGCGCCCAAGCCTAAAACTGCCAAGTCTCCCGCTTCTGCCTCCGGTTCTGCATCGTCCTCTCCGAAATCTAGAAAAGCCGCGTCCCCGAAAAGAAGAAGTGAATTTTAAGGATTATGACGACGAAGACGGCTGTCACGTAAACGACGACGGCGTCGTCTTCTTCTTTCTCTATACCACCTACCCACTTTACATACCATCGTTTGTGTTGGTTGTTATCGCTGTTGCTATTATTACGTATCGTCTATATTTGCATATTACTAAAATGGTATCGATTATCGATATTATCGACGAGATTTAAAACCTTTGGCGACGATAGTAGAAGACGGAGAATATTCAATAAAAGGCCCTTTTAAGGGCCACAAATATATCTATTAAAAGATTTCGTTGGTATATGATTATTATTATTTTTTAAACGACTCAAAAACGGTCGTACTTAACTGGCTTAATGGTATCATTCCGTAACGATCAGGGTTCAATTATTTCATATATATATATATATATATATACGAACCCCTGAATTTTACCATATACAGGTTGTATCACATAAGAGCGCCACTCCCATGTATCTCCCTTAATATGCATAAAAAATCTTTAATTGTTTTTTTGTTGCAATTTTGGAGGCCTTTATATTCGTAAAAACAAATTTGAAATCCATGGTCGACTTTATGAGTAATAACAAAACAAAAAAAACCCTGTAAAGTGCCCAAACTTTAAGGCTGTCTAATTTTTTTGTTAAAGATAGAAAACTTACTGGTAATAAATTTTTATTGTAAAATTGATACCTTCCATCTGATTTAAACAGATTTATCTTTTGTATTTATTACATTTTTTCAAGTTTAGTTCAAAAAGATGTACCTAAATATTTTAGTGTTGCTCAAGCTAATGTAGAACCTGTTTTAAAGACGCCAACTGCAGAAAAATAATAAACAGAATGTACGTTTTTATGCAAAATACAGATTTTCTTATATTGGTTTTCACATTAGAAGCAATTGGGTCTTTAAAATTATTTTGACACAGACAATGTAATACTGACTTTTGTAGATTTTTTTTTTCCGTTCGAATATGTAAATCCGTTAAAGAGGAAAAATATTTATACTATTCCTGTCGAATATATTTATCGAATTCTTTTATATACGGGTTTGTGGTTCTGAAAAGAACCGTTTTGTTTTTATTTTATTGCTTTCGCAATATATATATGAGCGCAGGAAAATTTATTTGGAGCTTGTGTACTTGGTGACGGCTTTCGTTCCTTCGCTGACAGCGTGCTTAGCGAGTTCTCCAGGAAGCAATAATCTTACGGCTGTCTGAATCTCTCTGCTGGTAATCGTGGAACGTTTGTTGTAATGTGCCAAGCGGGAGGCCTCTGCGGCTATGCGTTCGAAAATATCGTTAACGAAGCTATTCATGATGCTCATGGCTTTGCTGGATATTCCCGTATCCGGATGGACCTGTTTCAAAACCTTGTATATATAAATGGCGTAGCTTTCCTTCCTCCTTCGCTTCTTTTTGTTTGTCGGTTTTAGAGATATTTTTGCGCTTTTCCTGCCTTTTTGGCAGCCTTGCCATAGCCTTGGGTGGCATTTCTATAAGTTATTGAACACGGACACACACACACGTACACACAGAGATAAAATGAACGTTGTCGTTCTAAATCGGACACGACACGACGACGACGATGTCTACTGTGGAATATGGCTCCGAAAATTCTGGAGCGTTGCTTTTAAGCTCCACACTGTGGCAGGCTTAGGCCACGCCCTATTGCCTTGCAGGCTAGCGAGCCGTTTCATTGGTCGGACCTGTCCTTATTTAAGATTGACTCGTGAAGGTCCGAAGCATTCTATCGTTGTAGCTTTACCACGTAGGGCGCGCGTATACATACGTTCATTTCGAGCAGTACGAGTGTTGTTGTTGTTACCGTAGCGTTAATTATTATATCAAGATGTCCGGTCGTGGAAAAGGAGGAAAAGTTAAAGGAAAGGCAAAGTCGAGGTCGAGTCGTGCCGGATTACAATTTCCAGTCGGTCGTATTCACAGGCTCCTTAGAAAAGGCAACTACGCCGAGAGGGTGGGCGCAGGTGCGCCTGTTTATTTGGCCGCCGTTATGGAATATTTAGCCGCTGAAGTTCTGGAATTAGCGGGCAACGCGGCTCGTGATAACAAGAAGACTCGTATCATTCCTCGTCATTTACAGTTGGCCATTAGAAATGACGAAGAATTGAATAAACTTCTATCTGGAGTGACGATAGCGCAGGGAGGTGTGTTACCGAACATACAGGCAGTCCTCCTGCCCAAAGACCGAGAAGAAACCTTAAATGAACTAAATCTTCTTCTATCTATATCGGCCCTTCTCATGGCCTCATACATTCTTAACTTAAAAGAAATTCGTTGCATACTCGTCAATGTGAGATATTTATATTTATATTATAATGACTCAAAGGTAGTCACAAATTACTAGATCCCATAACCACTGTTTCCGGTTTCATTATATATATATATATATATATGCATGGATATCTATCGGAACATAGAGCAGTTGTAAAATTTTTAATATTTAACAATATGTATTAGAGATGAAGGGAAAGGAACAGTACGGAATAGATATGCCTGTAAATAATAGTTTTATTGCATTCTTAATGATTTAATTGATATAATTTATAGATAGCAATTACATAATGAATGCATAAATTATTGAATTAGAGATGAGGGGATTATATTATTACCTGCCTGATGGGTTTCTTGGAATTTTCCATTCGGTGGAGATTTAATGGTAGAGACAAACGTGTATATACATATACACCATATACGTTTGTCTCCACTACGTCTCTTTGCTATTATTATTTTCATGTAGGGTGTAATACATCTATGTAAATAGTTTATTTACGAGTACGGTTAGACAATTAGACAAACGACTAATAGATTATTGATGTAGATATTGAAATTACTTTCTACATTTGTGAACCAATAAATATTGTACTCGGCAATTGTATTCATATGTCATTATTGTTATGTAGCGTGTTTCCTTATGTATATCTATACGAATTACTTTAAAAAAAGAAAAATTGTGGTTCTGAAAAGAACCGTTTTTTATAGATGGTGGATCGTTGCGTTGACAATTTGAGTTTAACCTCCGAAACCGTAGAGTGTACGGCCTTGACGTTTCAAAGCATACACCACGTCCATAGCCGTTACCGTTTTCCTTATTGCGTGTTCGGTATACGTTACGGCATCTCGGATGACGTTTTCTAAAAATACCTTCAGCACGCCGCGAGTTTCTTCGTATATGAGACCGGAAATACGTTTTACTCCTCCTCTACGGGCTAATCTTCTTATGGCGGGCTTGGTAATACCTTGAATGTTGTCTCGTAATACTTTACGATGACGCTTGGCACCACCTTTGCCTAAACCTTTACCACCTTTGCCGCGTCCGGTCATCGTGTCAGCACAATAATAATAATAATCGACAATGAACCAGTACTACGATAAAACGAGATGATCGCAAACGAGGACACACACACACGTTGCTGCTGTCGTTCGTAGGAAAGAACTGTGCTGGGCTCTCGGATTCATGTTCCAGATTTCCTCTTGACGTACTGCCCTGTTCTTCATCTGGAGTTGGTACGTACGCCCCTGCCTCGTCAAAGGCAGCCAGCACCGGAGGAGACAATGAAATTGTCGTTGGTGGTGTTTCGGGTCTCAGACGCGCCGCCACTGGCTCGAACTCATCGCCCTGTATAACCGCTCTACGCGGAAATTCCCACAACGTATTTTCGTCCCCTTGTTCCTCCGTTAAATCCCTGCCCGGTTCCCTATCCATTATAAATCCTAATTAGGTTTAATTACCACGAGTCAGTGAGTTATCTAATTAACTATGTCCCACGAGAACCCAGAGCACTTATTCACTTTTCTCTTTCAGATTACTACTGTTCATGCACGATCTACGCTGAAGGCTAATTTCTGAGCCGACTGTTCATTAGGCCTTTCCACACTCAGGTAAGTTTATTTTTTGTCTTTAGTTCTACACGAAATTAACGCAAAATTGTTTATCAGGTTCCAACGAACAGTCTCTCAAGGATAAGTCAACATTCACTTACCGGATTGCACGCTGTTTCTTGTCCCTCGACACGGCGTTCATCCAGGTATTCTCGCACTACACTTTGTTTTAAGTAAAACACACGGGATGCTTTATTTAGTGGACATCAGGCTCCAGGTAAGTATTATGTTATTTAATAGTTTTTAATCGAATTCTTTGTTATATATTTTAGGTTCCTCTACACTTATATGTTGGTTGTTGGCAGATATGCCTCCGGACGATTTGTCTGGGAGTTCTACTCAACTAGCCTGCTAGGATATAGGAAAAGGTGCGTATTGACAAGGTTTGTTGGTTTTATATCACTTCCTATATTCCCTATTTAATATAACTCTAAATCTAGCTAAAAACTATACTTGTTAAACTGAATGAACTTATCTTGTCTCGCCACGTGCGGGTGAACTTACTGTGAACGACTGCTGCCCGCTCGTTCCTGCCATTCGCTTTTATAGTACTGTTCTGGCCGCTGATTGGTCGGGCGTCTGTCTACCCAGAAAACGGCATTTTTCGCTTACTTCCCGACCGAATCGCCTTCTGGTTAATTTTCCTATAAAGTAAATGTTTTGGTGTTCTTTTAATGCAGGAACGAACCCGCTAGCTGTCTTAGTTTTGTTACAAAATCCCGAATACTACAACACTCCCCTAGGTTCATTCATGTTTAACTAGCTAGGGCTTAAGGCCCTATTACTTATATATAATCCTAATTTCCCTAATGCATGGAGACTTAAGGCCTCTGACTTAATAAAGGCCTTGCAAGGCTATTTAATAACGACAGTCTCGCGTCGGCCTCTCCTTCTTTCTTGATTCCTTATGGGTATAATCCAGTAATGGAGACAGCTCCCCTCTTGGCTGGTGCAGGGTCTTCGGGACCTACATCATCTATAGTTACAGTAGATTCCCCTTGCAGATCCCACGGTCTCATCGGCCGTGGATGTGGAAGGTTGATCCCTCAATCCTCAGGTAGGTTTACTGGGGCTGGTTCCTCTAAAACCTCTTCAGAGATGGGTTCCGTCATATCATCTTCTTCTTGGATGGCAGATTCGTCGACTGGTGCAACTTCTGGACCTGGCTCGTGCAGTACTACGGTGTCCACATAGTTTTGGGGAGGACGATTGGGCCACGGACGAAGGTCATCCACGTGCATGCTCAGCTGTACGCCATTTCGATCCACCTCGTAGGTGCCGTCTCCATGAATGGCGGCAATTCTATGTGGACCAGTCCATTGAGGGTCCATTCGGCTTTTATGACCTGCAAAAACTCGAGCCAGTACTTGTTCATTTAAGCTAAAATGCACCGGGGCTCTACGTGGGTTGGGAAAATTGCGTCTGTCAAAGTTCATTTGATTTGTTTTTATACGTTCTAATCGTTGTTCGCGCACTTCGGCATTGTTATCGATCACTTGGTTTACACGCGGATGGGTCCATTCGCCAGGTCTGACAAGGGGGGCTCCGAGTAGTGCTTCCGCTGGGGAGGTACCAGTGGCAGCGTTTTCTCTAGTCCTTAATGTAAATAACATTTGTCCAATGTTATTGTCCCAAGTATTTTCGGCCTCGTTCAATGTCGATAGTCGGAGCGCCTTCTTGATTTCCTGGTTCCTTCTTTCTACGGGATTGGACCGTTGGTGATACACCGGGGTTACGTATTGATTTATGTGATGTCTTGTATGGAACCTTTCCCACAAGTTACTTCTGAAAATTTGTCCGTTGTCTGTAATGGTTGTCTCGGGGTATCCCCACCGATGGCAAATATCCTCTAGGAACTTGAGCACGGTTTTGGTTCTAGCTTCGGGAACAGCTTCGGCTTCAACCCACTTGGTGCATATATCACTAGCGACCAATAGGTAACGATTTCCTTTAGGTGTTATAGGGTATGGTCCCATCACGTCTATACTAACGACCTGCCAGGGCCGACGAGGAGGTCTAGGTCTTAGCGGGGCATTAGGTTGCAAGGGGCCTCTTTTGACAGCCGCACAAATTAGACAGTATTTTACATGGGTACTGGTTTGTTTTCTCAACGCTGGCCAGTAGTATAATTTCGAAATCGCTCGGATTGTTTCATCCCGCCCTGGGTGTCCAGCAGTAATTGAATCATGATAGGCTTGGATGACTTTTTCCCAGTAGTTAAGAGGTACTACTAACATCCGACTTTCGCCATCTTTGTGCCATATTAACCCGTCATCGACCACATATTCGTCTCGTAAGGTTTTCTTCCATTTTTCCGTTGCAGGTTCTTCTCCTGATTGGAGTCTGTGCCATCGATCTCTGGTGGCCTGGTACTCGGGACTGTCCTTTTGGGCGTCCACTATTTGTTCGTAGAGGGGTCGCTCCTCTATTTCAATATTCATAATAGTAATAGGTTCGAACAGTTCTCGAGGCCAAGGCTTTCCACGTTTTCTCTTCCTAGGGTTTTTGTTTTCACCTGATTGATTCTGGGGATCTCTAGGGTAGTAGATTTTTCTGATTGTTTAGGTCCGGTAGGGGATTCATCCGATCGTCTTCAGCATCCGCTATTTCGTTGGTGGTGGGATCTCTTGACAGGTAATCTGGAAGTAAATTCGCCTTTCCAGGGCAATGTTCTACACGGTAGTTGAACTCCTGGAGCACCAAGGCATACCTGGTCAGTTTCGCCCTATCATCACGATATTGTTGTAGCCACGTCAGCGCTTTGCTATCCGTTCTTAATAGGAACGGCCTATCTTCCAAGAGAGCCCTGTATCTCCGGCACGCCCACACCACGGCCAGCACCTCTTGCTCATTGCAATGATATCTTTTTTCAGCCGAATTGAACTTGGCGCTGGCGCACGATATGACTCGTCGGTTCCCTTCTTCTGGTTCCTGGTATAGGACCGCTCCCATTCCCACGTTGCTAGCGTCGGTCTGCAAAATTATTTCAAGGTTAGGATCTGGACGGCTCAAAGTCAAAGGTTTGGACAAGGCTTCCTTCACCGCATTAAAAGCATTTTCTTCTTGGATTCCCCAAGTGAATCCTTTCTTTCCTACTAGATCTGTCAATGGAACAGTTAAGGTGGCTAGATTAGGAATATATTCACGTAGCCAGTTCACCGTGCCTAGGAACTTTTGGACATCCTTCTTATTCCTGGGTAAGGCAAATCCTTGTATTTGAAGGATGTGTTTCTCTTGCGCCTCGTTCTGGCTATGCGTGACCCTGTGTCCTAAATAGTTCAACTTATCCACCCCAAACTGACATTTCTTTAACGCGCATTTCAGTTCCTGGCTTTGCAGTCGTTCCAAGACTAATCGGAGGTGTTGCTCGTGGTCTTCCAAGTTATCTGAATATATAATAATGTCGTCCAAGTATAAATTCCCCCACGTATCCTGACAGAACTTCCGTCATTAACTTTTGGAAAGTTGACGGTGCTCCTTTGAGACCAAATGGCATAACGGTAAATTCATAAGATGAGCCGTCAGGTGTGGAAAAAGCGGTATACTTAATACTGTCCTTTTCCATTGGGACCTGCCAGTACCCACTTTTCAGGTCCAGAGAACTAAATACCTGAGCAGGTCCCAATTCTCGCAAAATGTTCCGTATTTGGGGTAGTTGAGCGGCTTCATCTTCGGTCATACCATTCAATTGTCGGTAATCGACACAAAATCTCTTAGTTCCGTCTGGTTTTGGATCGGCGAGCTATAGGCCGAGTGACTTCTCTGTATCACACCCGCTGCTAACATTTTGGTCACCTCTTCTTGTATGATTTGTTGTTTGGCCGGTGAATATTGGTAACGACGAATGCGGAAAGGTTGGTCGGTTTTCACCCTAATTTTATGCG
This sequence comes from Monochamus saltuarius, assembly GCA_025584915.1. NCBI lineage: Eukaryota > Metazoa > Arthropoda > Insecta > Coleoptera > Cerambycidae > Monochamus > Monochamus saltuarius. The sequence continues at coordinate 22,520,451 of CM046728.1, read as the reverse complement.
TTGCCAATCTTGTTTTTGGTTGTCGGAGATTCTCAACAAACACTCCCGCGAATTCATTCAGAATTCTTTCGTAATGATCTTTGTGTCGGATATCTACGTTTTCCTCGTTCAGCACGATTCGTGGTACGCTCTGCACTTCTTTCAATTCGGGACACCAATAGACTACTTGACGATGCTCCTTCCCAAAGTATAACCCCTTTTGCGGTAAATCTATCACTGCTCTCTCCTGCTCCAACCAATTCATTCCCAAAATCCAATCTTCTTTCAAGTCCTCCAAGATATACACTTCTGCGGTTGTTTTTGCTCTTGTATCCAAAATTCAACAACTGTGGGTCCATAGGCAGCAATATGTTGTTGATTTGCTAACAAGGCTTGCTTCTGTTCCAAACTTCCAATGTTCGGCATCAGTTCTTTACTTATGAACGAATGTGTCGCTCCTGTATCAATCAACACATCTTGCTTCCCTCCACTCCAGGTGATTTTTGGCAATTTAGTTTGTTGTTTATGATTTAACCCGAGGAAATTTGTTATTGGGGACCCGATGTCTCTCCTCTCGTCGGGCCCCGCTGCTGGTTTTCCGAGTCCTGTGTATTCTCTATTGCTAACTGTCTTGGGCTTGGTTCCAATCTTCTTCGTTGTGGACAATTTCGGAAAAAGTGGTTGCCGTCGCAAATTCGGCAAGTCAAATTCGGTGGTCGAGGCTAGTCTCCCTACTAGGTCCACCTCTGGGTCGTTCTAGCACTTGTCGTTCGCCTTTTCTTTTAATGGCTTCTATTTTCTCTTCAATTCCTTTGGCCAAGGTCATCAGATGTTCGATACTATCAATTTTCTTTTCCATCAAGTATATTCCAATCCCAGGGTCCATCAAATCTATTATCATTTCTACAAATTCTCCCGTTTCCACAGGCCACTCCAGGCGTCTTGCTAATGCTACTTTAGCGGAAATGAAATTTGTTGTAGATGTTTGTTCTTGATACTGCCCTATCAGTTTGTTCCTCAATCTGGCTCGAACTTTCAAACTGACGTAATAGGTTGGCTTTTAATTCTTGGTACGTCCATCCAAAATTCTCGTACTCAAAATACCATTGGTATGCGGCTTGTCGAAATTGGCTTACCGTGTACCTAGCCCATTCCTTTAATTCTATTTTCTCTTGTCTTAGTAGGTTTTCCATGTCCTTGAAAAACTTTTTTGGGTCTTCAAATTCATTGCCGTTATACATAGGCCATTCTACTCTTGATGGCCTATTTTTTTCTGAATATCTCTTTTAATTCTCCTATTGTTTCGTTTAGTGTTTTTAGGAGTGTTTCCCCACTCAATTCTTCCTCATCGATTCGTTTTGGGCGCCACTGGGTCATTTTTACCCCGAGACTCAGATCGGGCTTCCTTCCCATATCTTGTAACATTTCCCTCAATTTCTTTATTTCTTCCTCCTCTAGCTCAGATTTTTTAGCATGTCTCCTTATTTCGGGTTCCATGACTTCGAAGGCCTCTAGTTGGGCGCCATGTTCCAGATTTCCTCTTGACGTACTGCCCTGTTCTTCATCTGGAGTTGGTACGTACGCCCCTGCCTCGTCAAAGGCAGCCAGCACCGGAGGAGACAATGAAATTGTCGTTGGTGGTGTTTCGGGTCTCAGACGCGCCGCCACTGGCTCGAACTCATCGCCCTGTATAACCGCTCTACGCGGAAATTCCCACAACGTATTTTCGTCCCCTTGTTCCTCCGTTAAATCCCTGCCCGGTTCCCTATCCATTATAAATCCTAATTAGGTTTAATTACCACGAGTCAGTGAGTTATCTAATTAAATATGTCCCACGAGAACCCAGAGCACTTATTCACTTTTCTCTTTCAGATTACTACTGTTCATGCACTATCTACGCTTAAGGCTAATTTCTGAGCCGACTGTTCATTAGGCCTTTCCACACTCAGGTAAGTTTATTTTTTGTCTTTAGTTCTACACGAAATTAACGCAAAATTGTTTATCAGGTTCCAACGAACAGTCTCTCAAGGATAAGTCAACATTCACTTACCGGATTGCACGCTGTTTCTTGTCCCTCGACACGGCGTTCATCCAGGTATTCTCGCACTACACTTTGTTTTAAGTAAAACACACGGGATGCTTTATTTAGTGGACATCAGGCTCCAGGTAAGTATTATGTTATTTAATAGTTTTTAATCGAATTCTTTGTTATATATTTTAGGTTCCTCAATACTTATATGTTGGTTGTTGGCAGATATGCCTCCGGACGATTTGTCTGGGAGTTCTACTCAACTAGCCTGCTAGGATATAGGAAAAGGTGCGTATTGACAAGGTTTGTTGGTTTTATATCACTTCCTATATTCCCTATTTAATATAACTCTAAATCTAGCTAAAAACTATACTTGTTAAACTGAATGAACTTATCTTGTCTCGCCACGTGCGGGTGAACTTACTGTGAACGACTGCTGCCCGCTCGTTCCTGCCATTCACTTTTATAGTACTGTTCTGGCCGCTGATTGGTCGGGCGTCTGTCTACCCAGAAAACGGCATTTTTCGCTTACTTCCCGACCGAATCGCCTTCTGGTTAATTTTCCTATAAAAGTAAATGTTTTTGGTGTTCTTTTAATGCAGGAACGAACCCGCTAGCTGTCTTAGTTTTGTTACAAAATCCCGAAAACTACAACATTCATGCGGTTTTGTCTGCTTTTGTGCACCCGCCCACCGATACGGTTTCAACCAATAGCGTGTCTCCGTTGGCTGGGGTATCCTAATAAAACCGAACGACAGTGAGGAAGTCGATATTTGTTGCTAGTTGATCGTCTTGCGTGGTGTACGTGTCTGCTAGGTATTTGTTCGTTGTCTATAAATTTGTATTGACGTTATAGTTGTGTGTTACATTACGATATGGCTCGTACGAAGCAGACGGCTCGTAAATCTACTGGTGGTAAAGCGCCTCGTAAGCAGCTCGCTACCAAAGCTGCTCGTAAGAGTGCTCCAGCTACTGGCGGTGTTAAAAAACCACATCGTTATAGACCGGGTACCGTCGCATTGAGAGAGATTCGTCGCTATCAGAAGAGTACTGAACTTTTAATTCGTAAACTACCTTTTCAACGTTTGGTTAGAGAAATCGCGCAAGATTTCAAAACCGATCTGAGGTTCCAGAGTTCTGCCGTTATGGCCCTGCAGGAGGCCAGCGAAGCTTACCTCGTCGGTTTGTTTGAAGACACCAATCTATGTGCCATTCATGCTAAACGTGTTACTATTATGCCTAAGGACATTCAGTTGGCTAGACGAATCCGTGGAGAACGCGCTTAAATAAAATTCAGAAATCTACATCTATTCATAATTTAAAAAAACGGTTCTTTTCAGAACCACAAATTATTTAATAAAAGATTTCGATATATACAAAAAAATATATATATATATATATTTTCAGGATTCAGAATGCACGCTTGCCATTAATTTTGGAATTGGAAAATTTGAACACATTTCACATATGCTACCAGATGTTAATAGGTTGAATATGAAAAATCGGAAAAAATTACTTGCGTAAACTTTATACCATAAAATAAAAGATTTAAATCTGATATTCATAATATTAATATTAGAAATAAGGGTTCTATATCACCTCCAATTCATAGTACTACGCTATTTGAGAGTTGTTTTACATTTGATCTTTATCAGTCATATAATTGTATACTAACTGAACTTAAATAATATTCTTTGCCACAATTTAATAAAAAAGCGTTTGAAGGACATTCTATTTTCAAGGGAATTTTTTATTAAAATTTGTATTGAGTATCTGTTTATTAATTCACCTGAATAGACAATGCTGTTTTTTGGGATATCTTAATAGTAGAGGTTATCAGATATATATATTATTGTTATTATCATACACATATATATATATATATATATATATATATATATATATATATATATACAGGAAATGTTAGGATGGAAAATCTTTTGGGGCAGTTTATTTTATTTCATTGTGTATTTTTTGGCTTTTGATATTTTCAAAATGTTATTTACTCTTCCGGAAATTTTGGTCACTTTGATAATACGACGCTTGGCGAATTCTGCTTCGCCATGATAAGGACAATTCGGTGCATGGAGATTTTGGCCACTTTGGTAATCCGACGCTTGTCGAATTCTGCTTCGCCATGATAAGGACAATTCGACGGAT
>CM046728.1:22488783-22508783 GCA_025584915.1 Monochamus saltuarius | reverse complement strand
AGTAGCGACGGGCGGTGTGTACAAAGGGCAGGGACGTAATCAACGCGAGCTTATGACTCGCGCTTACTGGGAATTCCTCGTTCATGGGGAACAATTGCAAGCCCCAATCCCTAGCACGAAGGAGGTTCAGCGGGTTACCCGGGCCGCTCGGCCAGGAGGACACGCTGATTCCTTCAGTGTAGCGCGCGCGTGCGGCCCAGAACATCTAAGGGCATCACAGACCTGTTATTGCTCAATCTCGTGCGGCTAAATGCCGCCTGTCCCTCTAAGAAGAATTGTTTGTACGCCGACAGTAAAAACCGCGCGCGATAAGGGGCCGAAACCCCGAACCGGCGGGCCTTTGGGATGTCGAAATACGCCTAGTTAGCAGGCTAGAGTCTCGTTCGTTATCGGAATTAACCAGACAAATCGCTCCACCAACTAAGAACGGCCATGCACCACCACCCACCGAATCAAGAAAGAGCTCTCAATCTGTCAATCCTTCCGGTGTCCGGGCCTGGTGAGGTTTCCCGTGTTGAGTCAAATTAAGCCGCAGGCTCCACTCCTGGTGGTGCCCTTCCGTCAATTCCTTTAAGTTTCAGCTTTGCAACCATACTTCCCCCGGAACCCAAAAGCTTTGGTTTCCCGGAAGCTGCCCGCCGAGTCATCGGAGGAACGTCGGCGGATCGCTAGCTGGCATCGTTTATGGTTAGAACTAGGGCGGTATCTGATCGCCTTCGAACCTCTAACTTTCGTTCTTGATCAATGAAAGCGTTTTTGGCAAATGCTTGCTTTCTGTCCGTCTTGCGACGATCCAAGAATTTCACCTCTAACGTCGCAATACGAATGCCCCCATCCGTTCCTATTAATCATTACCTCGGGGTTCCGAAAACCAACAAAATAGAACCGAGGTCCTATTCCATTATTCCATGCACACAGTATTCAGGCGAAGTTTTAGCCTGCTTTAAGCACTCTAATTTGTTCAAAGTAAACGTGCCGGCCCACCTCGACACTCAATGAAGAGCACCGCGGCGGGATTGAGTTGGGCCGCCCTTGCGAGCTAAGCCCACCGGCAGGACGTCCCGCGGAACGCCAGTTAACACCGCGGACGATGAACCGGCGACGCGGGACACAGATTCGACTACGAGCTTTTTAACCGCAACAACTTTAATATACGCTATTGGAGCTGGAATTACCGCGGCTGCTGGCACCAGACTTGCCCTCCAATTGATCCTCGTTAAAGGGTTTAGAGTGTACTCATTCCGATTACGGGGCCTCGGATGAGTCCCGTATCGTTATTTTTCGTCACTACCTCCCCGTGCCGGGAGTGGGTAATTTGCGCGCCTGCTGCCTTCCTTGGATGTGGTAGCCGTTTCTCAGGCTCCCTCTCCGGAATCGAACCCTGATTCCCCGTTACCAGTTACAACCATGGTAGGCGCAGAACCTACCATCGACAGTTGATAAGGCAGACATTTGAAAGATGCGTCGCCGGTGCGAGACCGTGCGATCAGCGTAAAGTTATTCAGAGTCACCAAGTTGTACGATGACGGGCGAACCCGCCACCGATTGGTTTTGATCTAATAAAAGCGCTCCTTCCGTCTCCGGTCGGAGCTCTGTTTGCATGTATTAGCTCTAGAATTACCACAGTTATCCAAGTAAATGTGGGTACGATCTAAGGAACCATAACTGATTTAATGAGCCTTTCGCGGTTTCACCTTAATTCGGCTTGTACTGAGACATGCATGGCTTAATCTTTGAGACAAGCATATGACTACTGGCAGGATCAACAATGGATATGTTTCTAGTATACACGAATAAGAGCGCGAGACGCGTATAGGCATGTATATAAAACTAGAGATCAGTCTCCTCCGATTTATATATATATAAATAAATTTATATATATATTGTACTACGGAGAGACAGACGCATCTCTAGTGGGCGTGTGGTGTGCGTCGTGACGACGGTTAAACCGTCGAGACGCCACGCTCAGAGAGGTCGTCCGTATACGTCCATACGTACGTGTATAAGCCCCACGTCGCGACAGTTTCTTCTCTTCTATAGAGAATAGACTAGCGGTCGTGGGTTCTGAGGTCCGGTTCGACATCTCGCGTCGTCGTCGTCGAAATATTACTACTTCGACGCTACGCTGCGATACGTCGTCGACCGGCGAAAAACTTCGACCATTCTCTCGACCCTTCGCTAGATTGAAAGCGACACGGTGTCTACGAAAGAATCGTTCCGACTCTTACATGTGATATTCTCGCTCGGACAGAGGAGAGTCGTCGCTTATTTGGCGTCTAACGTAAAACGCGCGCGACACCTATCGCGACGACGAAGCAGATCGGATCCTGTACGTCACATCTATTAGAATGTGGACGACGAAGACCACGATCGCCCGGCGTCGCGGGGTCGGCGGTTTTACGGACTCCGACGATCGCTCGTGGACCTGCTAAGACGCTAAGCGCCTGCTGAATCCGCGATCTCGCTGAGTATCTCGAAAGATAATGCGTGGTGCGCCAAGTCTACGCGTGTGTTTCGGCCATAGAAAGTGTTCATCGTCTCTCCGCGACATCGGCGTTTTCACTTTTATTTAAAATCGCCAGGACGATTTATATGAAAAGTGAACCGAATTGAAGAGACGGCGGCCGCATCACACGACGACTAGGCTAATGGAACGGCGTTTGCCGCCGGCGAAAGCTGACTCCGTTACTGCGAGAGAAGAACGTGAGTTGTTACTACTACTCTACAGTTAAAAAGTACAGCGATCGCGCTGCTGCTGCTATACTACCGTTCCTATTACCATGGGAGAGCGCCCGACGTCGGCTGTCTGCCGCGCCGGTCGCTTTCCACAAAGAAGCGGACCCGTAAGCGGGCCACGTTCGAGCTCGCCGTTCGTCCGGAGGCGCGCGGAGCGTTCGTACCGCCTCGCCTGGGATCCGTAAGATAGAGGGGTAACCGACGACCGACCGACGCATGGTGATCGTCGTCATCGTCGTCGTTGTTAAATACCTTCTCGTGGAACGCGATATATATTATTGATGTCGGAAAACGTAACTTATTTAGAATATCGTCTTTGTAAATTTAATAAGTAGTAGGTAATACGAAAGTTGAGCGACTCTTAGACTATGTGTATATATATATATATAGTATAGATCGTATTCGGTGGTGGTGGATGTCGCATACGTACATATATATATATATATATATATAAAGGAGTATGAGTATAATTTCACTGATTTTAATATTTTAGAAATATAATGCAACGAATATTTGAAAGAGGTAAAACTTTATTAGAAATGTACAGTAAGCTTATTCAGAGGGAGACACAAGCAAGCTAACAATTATACTCACAAATTAGAGGTAAATAATGACATACAATTACAAAAATCAAGTAAGGGATGAGATTTAAGGATTATTAAAAGACAAGATTATAGATTCCCATGTATGACGTATTACTTTGCTCTATAATCTTGTCTTTTAATAATCCTTGAATCTCGTCCATTAATATTTGTGTTTGGAAGTTCGCAATATAAATTTACAATTCCACAGACAGTATGAGGCACCCATGTCTATTGACGCAATTTTAGGAAGAATATATATATATATATATATATATAGATTGTATTCGGTGGTAAGAAGAATTGATCGACCCCGTTCCGATCCGTTACAATAGTCTCGTGAGACGATTCATCGATTAGCGTACGATGATTATAGTTGTCGAGAACTTTGTAGACGGACGAGGATTTCTGTATAGGGAGAAATTCGACAGTCAGTAGCCTCCTCGGGAAGTGGGATTCGTGAGGTAAAACGTTACTGTGAGTAATGCAAACGGAGTCCAAATATAAGGCGGATAGTGTGGAAGTGAAAAAATATCACGTCACATCGATTTCCGATGGAGGAGGTACGCGTACGATGATTATAATTATCGAAATGAGGATTCCTGTGCAGACCAAAATTCGAAAGTCAGTAGCCTTTCTTCGATGGAAACGGAGTCCGAATATAAAACGGTTAGTGTAGAAGTACGAAATTATCGCGTCCTACCGATTTCCAAGGAAAGAGGAGGTAAGTACGTACTATCGTTTGCAATATTAATGACACTCACTAAAATTAATTTTGCGATTTATTTCGAACATCTGACATATATTGAAATCTGCTTTAAATCTTAAACATTACCAAGAGAGATTTAATGAAATTTCTATTCAGAAGTTTAGAAACTGTTTTAAGAGTGTCATTATTATTGCAAAAAAAAAGAACGGGGATGGCTACCCAGCGAACGTATGAACGTATTGGCGTCAGGAGTTATTATTACATAAACCAGACCTTGTAGAAGTACGAAAGAATCACGCCGAAAATATCCAACGTGATCAGGTGCAGGTCATGTGGAGAGTTACCTGTTACATAGACATTGAGAAGTGCTGACAAAGATTCCTGTCGAAGTTTATCTTTTATACCGTATATTATCAGTAACTTTATGTTAATTCCAGAAATTATGTATTGTTCATTGTTCCAAATGCACGAGGGAATCTAGTAATTTGTATTACGTATGTTTCATGTATTGTCGCTACCGCGTTAACCTTACACTTATATTAGCTGAATAAATGGCGATTCCCTTTATATTAGTTTATTCGAGCTGTACATGATATTTATGTATAGATAAAATGGCACTTATTTTACACCCCTAATTCCGACGGCTCTAGAATACCTGCTCTGCTGGAGTCTCAAGTACAACTGCCTTTCTCTTACACTTGTACCCTTTTTCAGGTCAAATACCTTAAACACATTTATAACCTACACCTGGTTTCTATCGTACTCTGTAAAGCAGGCAAAAACTCAGTAACATGTACATATATATATTTTTGACTTTTTCAGCTTCAGTTCAGTCTTGATCGAGTCAAAACACTGTTAAAGATTTGAGCTAACTCTGTCTTAGTTCTTAATTTTTTTTTGGTAATTAATTTAATTAACGGGTGTAAAAGCAGAGTCCGAAAGCAACCGAGGAAGCAGCGGAGGGACTTCTTCGAACCAAGAACTGCAAGAAGCTCACAAAGTCACTGATGGACGAGAATGACTGCTACCGGGTGAACGAATAGACGTTACTGTTATTATTAAATAAAGCAGACAGAGTTTACGAGGAATTAGATTTGTGAATAGTAGCGCGCGGCGGCGGCGTTGTTGTCATTCTATTGGCGACGGGGGGGTGTGAGGACGGAATTTGTGAACGTTTACGTATTTATAGTTTTTCGATTATCTCTATTATTTATGAGTAAGTCGAGGTAACCGTTACGGTTCGTTTTTAACGCTTCTAATAGGATCGAAAACTTGAAAAGTCGGCGATAGTACGCGACGTCGGGGAGAAGCATCGCATACAGACATCGTCCTTATTTTACGGACGTAGTGGCGACGTCTCGGAATGTACGAAAATTACCGTGTTAAATTTCGAAGGTATATACTCGCGATTATACGATGATATTAGTCGGTGACTCCTGAATGGCGTTATTATGGGTGATTATCGAAGATAAGGTGGAAGATTAGGGCTAAAGCGTACAACCTTCACATTGGGCGACCTGTATTGACGCTTATCTGGGTGCCGTCGAGCGAATGTTGCTTGCGAGCGATACTTCGGAATACGTACGTTCATGTTAACGTATATTTTGGAAGTCGAGAAGGCGTAAGAGGCTTATTTGTTGATAAAAAGCAGTCGATACGAACACGACGGCTACAGATTCGAAGCCGGACCGCTGACGCCTAGCTCGAAATACGAAACGTTCAGTCTCCCGTCCGACCGGTATCTGTTGGTGTCGCACGTGTCACAGGAACAGAGCTCCGTGGTTTTGTCTGGCAGGCCACGCCTCTTGAACTGTGACGCGCGATCAAAATTGTATAAATACGAAGCGCAAACAGCGACTTCAGACCAGTCTCGCCGTCTCCATCAGAGCGGCTTGGCGAACGCGAGTTCGGCAGCTGGCGTCAGGTGGTACGGGAGCTCGGTGGAGTTCTGTCGGCCCCTGGCTCAACGCCACGCTAGCCCGTTCATGGCTCAACGGAGCCCAACATAACTGGGGTGTTTTCGGCCTTCAGCTAATATTATTTTATTGTTACAGGGTGAACACTAGCTAGTGCAGTTGTCGGGACACGAAACTCCCACAATTGGCTAGCTAAGAGAATTCGAGATATACTACGAGGTGATAAGGGAATGTTCGAGGTATACGATGATAAGGGAATGAATAATCTTAAAAGATATTCGACAAACAGCAATTTTATTGCTGCGACGCGGAATACGTGTGCCCGACGCGGGAGGCGTCGAGAAGGGTCGCGCAGGAACGCGTACGCGACAACGACAGCGCCTGGGTATCGTAAGACATAGCACGGCTTCCAGATCGATCTCGAGACAACAACGACAGTACCGCTGTGCGAGAGCGACGTCTGTAGGGTTCGACGGGGCTCTGCAGCGTTGTAGGAATCCTATTAAACATTCCTCTTGAACCGCTACGCGGACATGTCGCCCAACGCGAGGCTCGAGGGTGGGCATCTACTCCAAGTGAAGTAGCCTGCGAGGACGCTCGCATGGTGAAACTGCTGGAATAGACCTGTTCATCCCCAGGGAGGCTCTGGAGAGCACCCGAACACCGCGAATCTGAGAAGAGGACATAGCCGGCCAAGAATTCGAAACTGAAGCGAAAAACCGAGATTCGATCGCGAAGCAGTCACGACGAAGACCAGCGTAGGCAGGCACAAGTACATCGTGTCAAACGCGCTGAAGCCGTCGTAGATGCCCAGGACGAAGAAATATACAAGGGCGCCCAACAAAGAAGAAAAATTCGAAATATCGGTGACAAACGACTTCGTTCGAGCGCAAGCATACACAGGGGTTGAAAAACGGAATAATCTTTCAACAGAGACCTGTAAGGGCTGCCTCGGCGAGGGAGGCCGATGTGGAGAATAGCAAAGACGTCGAGGCGGAACTCAGGGTCGTGGGTTCGAGCCGAGGCGCAGCGAAGTGTCGGTCAGCGAGATAGTTGGAGGAATGGGAAGCCGTGGACGGTCTATGTGGCTGGCGAAGACGAAGTAGCAAGGAAAGGGCACAAGGAACGATTCCGAGCGGCTTAGCGAGCAGAGCAGGTAGAACAGAGCGACGATCGCCGAGCCGACGCGCACAGAGTACGAAGGTAGCCTATCTCAGCAGCACCGCTAGACCTGCCTCGGATAACGCCCCAGGAGGTGTGGATACCATGGATTTGGGTCCCCGCTGACGTACGCACCAGGAGTGAAACGAAGGAACGAACGCTGCTACGCTAACCCTCGACGACGACGGACGACAAGGCTCGTGCTGATCCGCGAGGTGATCGCCGAGCAACAGAAAGGACGGAGCTACGGAGTCAACGACGCCATACGACGAGGAAAAGAACCATTCCTACAGGACGAAGGAGGCCGCACGACGCTGACATCGACGGAGAACTCAAGGCACACGCTACGAGGGAAATTCCAGCGAGGACCCCGACGTGTATCCTTTTTAGGAAGCCACTTACAGGTAGTAACACCCTAATGTTGTTTGAATTGACTTTTACAGATCCAGGACCAGCACACGGACCCATTGCACGAGGCGCAGCCACCCTACTGACGTTGTAGCTGGCGACCGCTGAAGACGAGGCCGTAGTCCTGAGATTCAACAACGGATGCTTGTAAGTAGGTAACCTAAAGGACAGGTACTCCCGGTGGTTTCTCTGTTAGCTCTTCCACCGCGGCAGTAATCGAGCTAACGGATTTTTAGGCCCAACAACAAAATTAACAACAAACGGCAATTTTTATTGCTAAGGAGTGGAGTGCCACGACAACTGACTGCACTAGTGTTCTTAACGAGGAGGTGTCACAGGAACAGAGCTCCGTGGTTTTGTCTGGCAGGCCACGCCTCTTGAACTGTGACGCGCGATCAAAATTGCATAAATACGAAGCGCAAACAGCGACTTCAGACCAGTCTCGCCGTCTCCTTCAGAGCGGCTTGGCGAACGCGAGTTCGGCAGCTGGCGGTCAGGTGGTACGGGAGCTCGGTGGAGTTCTGTCGGCCCCTGGCTCAACGCCACGCTAGCCCGTTCATGGCTCAACGGAGCCCAACATAACTGGGGTGTTTTCGGCCTTCAGCTAATATTATTTTATTGTTACAGGGTGAACACTAGCTAGTGCAGTTGTCGGGACACGAAACTCCCACAATTGGCTAGCTAAGAGAATTCGAGATATACTACGAGGTGATAAGGGAATGTTCGAGGTATTCGATGATAAGGGAATGTATTCTTAAAAGATATTCGACAAACAGCAATTTTTATTGCTGCGACGCGGGAATACGTGTGCCCGACGCGGGAGGCGTCGAGAAGGGTCGCGCAGGAACGCGTACGCGAAACAGCGACAGCGCCTGGGTATCGCAAGACATAGCACGGCTTCCAGATCGATCTCGAGACAACAACGACAGTACCGCTGTGCGAGAGCGACGTCTGTAGGGTTCGACGGGGCTCTGCAGCGTTGTAGGAATCCTATTAAACATTCCTCTTGAACCGCTACGCGGACACACGTGTCGACGGAGCCGCCGAAAATTCCGCTGTCTGGTTTTGTTCAGACCGGTCACGCCCTAAAACGGCGTTTTGACCAATCGCGGAGCGGAACGCGAAAACGCGCAGAACGAGAAGAGGATAAATACAGAGCAAAAATCGTTGCTCGAGAGCGAAGTCGCCAGTCTAAGTTCAGAGCTCGTGCGAGGCTGTTCTTAGACGAGAAGAGAATTCTAGTCTGACTGCTAGTTAATAGGTCACACGTGCCTTACTACGCAGTTAGCTAGTAGTCAGTGAAAATCGGTCTACTATTTCTAAATTCCATTTCGTACCAGGTCGCGTACTTTGGGTTTAATTTACGAAAACTACGATACACCAAGCGTGGATTTGTCCGAGCATCAGCCGACAAATTCCTCGCTAAGAATTCGATAGGTATTTTTGGAAAGCAGGTGTGGGAGGTAATAATTAGTGGTCTAGGCCCTAATTAACAAATCTACAGGGTGTTATTACTTGACATAACCCCTGAGGTAAAAGATATTCGTAATATACTAAAGAATTCGAAAGTGTAGTGCTTTTAGCACTTTCACTATAAAATACCGGACCGTGTGTCCCGAAGCAAGAAGCCGACCAAGATAGGAAAAACGAAGAGACAAAAGGGTTAGTACAGCTCGGAGTCTAAGGTTAGAGGAAGTATCGGTGCTGACCAACCGGTGACTCTGAAAACGGAGGGCTCTTTTGTCGAAAGAAAACAACAGGGACTCCGCGTCGGGGTAGGCGCCGGCGTCGCCCTCGACGTGCCCAGAAGCACCAAGACAGAGCTTTCCCTATCAGCGACGGGTGCAGACAAATAAGCCGCCCCGAGATAGAGGCTAGCCCAAGCAAGAAGACTCAAGATTATATTACTATCACATCTAAGAGAAAGAAGAGCTTCGCCCGACAGACGAAGTAGCAGCCGGGGCTACACGCGTCGTTCCTCCGGAAAGGAAGGAGACCCACTCGACGCGCACGCGACACGCGATACGCGACGCGACGCGAGGGTACGCGAATTAGTTTAGGGCTAAATTCAAGTATTATCGGGGTCTCAGTCAAAATTCCTTTTATTTTTAACGGTATGGAGTCGAGTAGAAGACATGGCGCCCAACAGCGTGAGGCACAAGGGGAGCTAGGCCAGCCGCAGCGAAGTCAGAGTTTGGGTTACCAGCAATGGCGATCCATGCTCGAGACCAGCTGGTCCCCCAGGACGTCTGGACAGACGTCGACCCCGAACACCTCACATTCGAGTATCGAAAACGAACCAAATAACGTAGGATGGCAAACATTAGATGCGACAGGCATAAATGAAGAGCCTGCAGGACCCTACCCAAGACCAGCGCCGAGGCGTAGTGTACAACAGCGAGACGTGGCAGCCGTCGACAGGCTGGCCACGCAGGAAATGCTACGTGCAATTACGGCCTTGACGGAGCGCACCGACGCCATGCACCGGCATCAATTTCCTGCTAGACCGGAGTTTGAATATTCCGGGCGGAAGAAGAGAATCCGGGCATGTATATAGAAAAACTCGAAAATTTCTACGCTGAAAACCGTACGCCGGCAGAACAGCGAATGAAGATTGTGCGAAGCACACTCGCAGGCCAGGCTAAGAAGTGGTTTTCGAGGCTACCGCCCAGCGTATCGTACGAATATTTCGTACAGAAATTCGATGAAGAATATAACGGCATAAATGTCTTGTGCGGGCTTACGACGAAGCTCTATGGGCAATATCAAGCTCCTCAGGAAAGCGTGGCATCGTTTGTTACCACGAAGATCGCACTGTTCGACAGACTTGCACCAGGTATACCCGAGCGGGTAAAAATGAGAATAGTCACAGAACTTATGCGATCGGACATACGTGCATACGCCCGACTGGGCAAGTTTGACGACATGGACGATCTACTGCAGACGCTGCAAGGCGTCGAGCGAGATCTGAAATGTCCGCAATCAGGCGCCGGAAATAGGGCACAGCCGCGCCAAGACAATAGACATTTCGAACGACGCGAGACGCCGCGGCCGCAGCCACGTCGTGAGGGCCACGTTGACGCCGCTCACCCCCGTGAGAACTGGCGGAGACCTGAGCAGGGGCATAGGCCATCGAATCCGCCTATGCAGAGACCTGCGCCACAGCCCTTAACGAGGGAGGCGAGAGGACCACCGCCGCGTGAAGAACCGCGACGTCACTACCAACAGAACCAGAAACGAGCCCAGGGTCGCGCCTCAGGCCCAGTCGCGGCCCGACGGACCGTCTTCCCGCGGTTAAGTGTGGTAGTAGAAGAGGAGACGCGCTGCGACGTTGGGCACCCGCAGTACGTCGGAGAGGAGGCCCACAACGACGACGACGAGCCCCAAGTAGCACAAGCTGCACTTGCGGAGCCAGAAAAACAGGAAACACAACGCGAAGACGACGAGTACCTGGAGGGCGTCACCGAGGAAGAGCACCTGGACGTCATCCCCGAAGAAATCGCCGATCTAAGCAAGAAAACGGACGAAAATGGAGACGTGGTTTTCTTGAAAAAGAAAAAGCCACGCAGAAGAGGCAAGAGGAGGCTGGAGAGATTACAGAAGGCCTATGGAGACGCTGAAGTCGAACTCGGGGCCGAGGGTTCGATTTTTAGCGCAGAAACGGCTAAACAACAAAACAGCAGCGACGAATGGAGCACTACGTCCGAGGAGGACCTGGAGACCTACGTCAACGATGCCGCAGACAACGAGGAGGACTTCGAGATCGCCGTGCGCATGGAGGTGCCACGCCTAAATCTCTGGATAGGAGATAGGAAGATCGCAGCTCTCGTAGATACGGGAGCCGGAGTAAACCTACTTCGAAGCGAATTCGCCGAGACAAGGCAGAAGATACCCGGACAACGCACCGTTCGCTTAGCCAGCAAGGGGGCAACTGCGAAAACTAGCGGCTCCGCAGACGTGGAGTACACGCTAGATGAAACGCAATTCACTACGAGGATGCTTCTGGTCGACGACCTGTGCGAGGAGTGCATTTTGGGTCGACCCTGGCTAACCGAACACGAAGTGGTGCTGGACTTCGTGCAGGGGATGTTATACTACGGCAAGGACAAGAGGAAATGCGTGTACTGGAATGGAGCGCTCCCGCGCAAGGAAGTACAGGACGAAGAGATCATCCGCGAGACGCTCGAGGAGAAGTTGCCCAGCGACTTCCCCGACGCCTGCAGAGAGGTACTTAACGAGTACAAGGACTTGTTCTCTATAGAACCGAGGCCGGCGTCGACGAAGCTCGCGGAGCACCGAATCCTCCTGCGCGACGAAGAGCCCTTCCAGGTACCGAAGTTTAGGTATTCAGAAGAAAAAGAAGATAATAAACGACGCCTGCACCGAGATGCTGCAGCAGGGCGTAATAAGGAGGAGCACATCGGAGTACAGCTCGCCGGCGCTTATAGTGAAGAAAAGGACGGCAGCATGAGATTTTGCGTAGACTATAGGCGCCTAAACTCCAAGACGATCGTGGAGACGGCGACGCTGCCACCGATAGACGATATGCTTGAAGGAACTCGGGAAGCGAAATACTTTACGACACTGGACTTGAAAGCCGGATATTGGCAAGTTCCAGTAGCAGAGTCGTGCAAAAAGTATACGGCTTTCTCGACGCCCGACGGCACCAGCTACGAGTTCCAGGTAATGCCCTTTGGTCTTGCAGGAGCACCAGGTACATTCCAGAAACTTATGAACGAGGTACTACGAGGACTCGTCCATAAGTTCGCTAAGGTATACCTGGACGACATCATCATCTACAGCAACACGCCGGAGGAACATGTGGAACATTTGAAGAAGGTTTTCGAAAGACTACGACAGCACGGACTCTGCGTCTCACCGGAGAAATGCCAGTTCGGTGCGAAACATAGAATACCTGGGGCACATCGTCACCGAGGAGCACAACGAACCCCAGGACCGACACTTGACAAAGATACAGGAGTATCCACCGCCGAGGAACGTGAGGAGCTTCGACAATTTCTGGGGACGGCAGGATGGCTACGCGAATATGTACCCCGTTTCGCAACGATAGCCGCGCCGCTAACAGACTTGTTGAACGCTCGTCGCAAGTATAAATGGACATCGAGGGAGCAAGAAAGTTTTCAAGAATTAAAAGAAGCGCTTGCTAATCACGAACCCCTCCACAGACCGAAAATCGGGCTTCCGTATTGCTTGCAGACCGACGCCAGCGCCGTTGGGATGGCTGCGGTGCTCTTCCAGCAAGAGGGAGACACAAGACGCATCATATCCTGCGCTTCTGCCAAGTTTACGCGGACAGAGCCGTTACCACGTGAACGAGCAGGAAACCCTCGCCGTGGTATTCGGAGTCCGAAAGTACAGACAGTACTTAGAAGAACAACATTTCACACTCTATACGGACAGCAGGGCGTTACTATGGTTGGACCGCTATAAGGACGAAAAATCGAAACTCACAAGGTGGGCACTGATGCTTCAGACTTATAAGTTCGACATAGTACACGTCCCGGGAAGAAGTAATCAGTTACCCGATTTCCTGTCGAGAAACCCGCTGGAGGAGCGTGCAGAAGAGCAGCCCGACACGGACGACAGGATGTATCGCGTAAACTGCATCGAAGACGAAGACGAGGACGGAGCCCTGCCACAGGAGGCCGAACCCCTGTTCGAGCGCGTCAAGCGAACACAGGAGGAGAACGCCGAATGTCGCGCGGATAAGGCACGCCTCTACAGAATCCAACGGGATGGACCACAGAACGAGAAGGAGCGACAAGTCGCGGAGAAATATATTTTCGAGGATAACCTCATCTGGAGACGAAGAGGAGATCGCCGAGCGCTATACGCGCCGATCAACATCAAGAAGACATCATCGAGGAATTCCACGACTCTACGCTCAGCACACCCAGGTAGAGATGAGACGATTAAAGCGATAGAGAGGTTCTACGACTGGCCAGACCTACGGCGCAATGTGAAAGAACACGTCCAAGAGTGCCTCGTATGCGCGTCGACGAAAGCGGGGGCGCACCAGCCCAAGGCACCGCTACGCCCGCGTATACCGACGGAACCTGGGCACACGTGGAGCATTGACGTCCTAGGGCCATATCCTACAACCAGAAACAAAAATCGCTTCGTGATTATAGCCGTAGACATCTTCAGCAAGTGGGTGGAGGCGATAGCAGTTCCTAGTGCGAAGCACAGAACGATGCTGGCCTTTATCCAGGACTTGTCAGCGAAGTGGGGCTACCCCGCGGCTATAATTACCGACAACGGAGGAGTTTTAGAGGAGACCTGTGGCTGCGACAGCTGAATGGCATATCACATCGTACTACGCACCGATCTTCCACCAACGAGCGAACCCCGTCGAAAGGAGGGTCCAGGAATTCAAGAAAATATTAAGAACGCGACGAAACGCCGACAAACGCTGGGACGAAATGATTCCTGAGACGCTATTTACCCTCAGGAATAGGACGAACGCCGCTACAGGACAAGCGCCCAGCGAAATCATGATCGGAGGATTATTAAAACGACCAGGAGATTGGACAATGCCACCACCGATGCGGCCGCGCGTCGATCAGAGCGTTGCACCGAGGGAACAGCGAATTCGAAAGGCCAAGGACCGGCAGCGAATTTTTATACGCCAGCTCTTCCCCACACCGCTGGAGGCAACGACTCAATTCGACGTCGGGGACCTGGTGATGACACGGAATTGGCCAGGACCTAGGAAGGATCCTTTCTGCGCGAAGTGGACAGGACCTCACAGGATAGTCAGAAAGGACGGCGACAACACCTATACGGTGGAGCGCGACGGACTAGAGGTGCGAGTGCACGTGGACGATCTCCGACCGCCACCTGTGCGAGCACCGGGACGCGAGTGAATCCATAGAAGAGGAGGCCCAGGGGCACACGCAACGCGGGACTGTCAGTGGGCTCGACAGAGAAGAACCCCCACAACCTGCCACCGCTGGAGCCACGTATCCCTTCTATGCATGAGCCAGAATTTACTTTTTATTTTGCATGCCTTTTTCACCAGAAAACATTCTTTTAAGTTTGCATGAATTAGGTAAGCCAGCGACAATCAAGAATTAATGCTTTGTTTTCCGTTTTGTTTCAAACCGTTCCAGAAAACGTGCCGCCGGCGAGGACCGTCAACGAGTGATGTTGCCGCTGCCACCACCCTAACTATCTCGATGTACGTTGGCAAACCGCCGAAGCAGAAGCCGTGGACGGGACGAACGACGAGAATTTTGTAAATTTTGGTTGAAAAGATTGTCACTCTCGAGGGTTTCTTTGTTGGTTCTTCCCTCGAGCAGTAATCGAACCAACGGATCCCTTGAACCTTTTTCCTACCCCCGAAACAAAAATAAATAAAAACACAAAAAAATCTACAAAAACAAAAAAAACAACCGGCGCAACGATGCTAGGAGCAAACTTCACGGCTTGGTGTATCCAACGAGGGAGGTGTCGACGGAGCCGCCGAAAATTCCGCTGTCTGGTTTTGTTCAGACCGGTCACGCCCTAAAACGGCGTTTTGACCAATCGCGGGCAGAACGCGAAAACGCGCAGAACGAGAAGAGGATAAATACAGAGCAAAAATCGTTGCTCGAGAGCGAAGTCGCCAGTCTAAGTTCAGAGCTCGTGCGAGGCTGTTCTTAGACGAGAAGAGAATTCTAGTCTGACTGCTAGTTAATAGGTCACACGTGCCTTACTACGCAGTTAGCTAGTAGTCAGTGAAAATCGGTCTACTATTTTTCTAAATTCCATTTCGTACCAGGTCGCGTACTTTGGGTTTAATTTACGAAAACTACGATACACCAAGCGTGGATTTGTCCGAGCATCAGCCGACAAATTCCTCGCTAAAGAATTCGATAGGTATTTTTGGAAAGCAGGTGTGGGAGGTAATAATTAGTGGTCTAGGCCCTAATTAACAAATCTACAGGGTGTTATTACTTGACATAACCCCTGAGGTAAAAGATATTCGTAATATACTAAAGAATTCGAAAGTGTAGTGCTTTTTAGCACTTTCACTATAAAAATACCGGACCGTGTGTCCCGAAGCAAGAAGCCGACCAAGATAGGAAAAACGAAGAGACAAAAGGGTTAGTACAGCTCGGAGTCTAAGGTTAGAGGAAGTATCGGTGCTGACCAACCGGTGACTCTGAAAACGGAGGCTCTTTTGTCGAAGAAAGAAAACAACAGGGACTCCGCGTCGGGGTAGGCGCCGGCGTCGCCCTCGACGTGCCCAGAAGCACCAAGACAGAGCTTTCCCTATCAGCGACGGGTGCAGACAAATAAGCCGCCCCGAGATAGAGGCTAGCCCAAGCAAGAAGACTCAAGATTATATTACTATCACATCTAAGAGAAAGAAGAGCTTCGCCCGACAGACGAAGTAGCAGCCGGGGCTACACGCGTCGTTCCTCCGGAAAGGAAGGAGACCCACTCGACGCGCACGCGACACGCGATACGCGACGCGACGCGAGGGTACGCGAATTAGTTTAGGGCTAAATTCAAGTATTATCGGGGGTCTCAGTCAAAATTCCTTTTATTTTTAACGGTATGGAGTCGAGTAGAAGACACACGAAAATTTTTCACAGGATCATCGACTCTACTCTACTTTGTCGTTTGTAGTTCGTTGTTGTGTGAATTTATTTCGTTATTAAAAGAGAAATTATCATCACCACCGCCATGGCTGATACGGAAAATCAAAGTTCGACGGCACCTGTCGCGGGTTCTGCAGGCGGAGGCGGTAGTAGTGGTGCCAGTGCGTCGTCTTCGTCGTCTCCACAGGCGCAGTCTCCGGCTAAGAAGGAGAAAAAGGCGAAGAATCCTAGAACCAAACCGTCTCATCCGCCTACCTCCGAGATGGTGAATAACGCCATAAAGGGTCTAAAGGAACGCGGAGGATCATCCTACAGGCCATTAAGAAGTATATTGCTGCAAATTATAAAGTGGATGCCGAAAAGATGGCGCCGTTTATCAAGAAGTATCTGAAGGGGTCCGTAACTTCGGGAATGCTCGTTCAGACGAAAGGCAAGGGAGCATCTGGGTCTTTCAAGTTGGCGTCCGCTTCGTCCGGATCTGCTAAGCCTTCCGGTGCCGAAAAAAAGAAGACTGCCGTAGCCAAGGCTAAAATCGACTACGAAGCGCGTCGCTGCCGCCGCTGCGTCCGCGGACAAAGCCTCGCAATCTACGAAGGCGACGAAAAAGAATTCTCCAAAAGCCAAGAAAACGGCGGCGGAAAAGAAGAATGTCGCCGTTGCCGCTGCCAAGTCTAAAAGCTGTCGCCGAAAAGAAGCCCGTTGCGTCGAAAGCCGCGACGTCGGTCTCCGCCGTGTCCAAATCCAAATCTCCGTCGAAAGCGAAGAAGTCCAATAAAGCGGGTCCGACGAGAAAACCGAAAGCGCCCAAGCCTAAAACTGCCAAGTCTCCCGCTTCTGCCTCCGGTTCTGCATCGTCCTCTCCGAAATCTAGAAAAGCCGCGTCCCCGAAAAAGAAGAAGTGAATTTTAAGGATTATGACGACGAAGACGGCTGTCACGTAAACGACGACGGCGTCGTCTTCTTCTTTCTCTATACCACCTACCCACTTTACATACCATCGTTTGTGTTGGTTGTTATCGCTGTTGCTATTATTACGTATCGTCTATATTTGCATATTACTAAAATGGTATCGATTATCGATATTATCGACGAGACACAAAAACCTTTGGCGACGAAAGAAGACGACGGAGAATATTCAATAAAAGGCCCTTTTAAGGGCCACAAATATATCTATTAAAATATTTCGTTGGTATATTATTATTATATAAACGACTCAAAAACGGACGTACTTAACTGGCTTAATGTTATCATTCCGTAACGATAGGGTTTCAATTATTTCATATATATATATATATATATATACGAACCCCTGAATTTTACCATATACAGGTTGTATCACATAAGAGGGCCACTCCCATGTATCTCCCTTAATATGCATAAAAATCTTTAATTGTTTTTGTTGCATTTTTGGAGGCCTTTATACTCGTAAAAACAAATTTGAGATCCATGGTCGACTTTATGAGTAATAACAAAAAAACCTGTAAAGTGCCTAAACTTTAAGGCTGTCTAATTTTTTTTTGTTAAAGATAGAGAAAACTTACTGGTAATAAATTTTTATTGTAAAATTGATACCTTCCATCTGATTTAAACAGATTTATGTTTTGTATTTATTAAATTTTTTTCAAGTTTAGTTCAAAAAGATGTACCTAAATATTTTAGTGTTGCTCAAGCTAATGTAGAACCTGTTTTAAAGACGCCAACTGCAGAAAAATAATAAACAGAATGTACGTTTTTATGCAAAATACAGATTTTCTTATATTGGTTTTCACATTAGAAGCAATTGGGTCTTTAAAATTATTTTGACACAGACAATGTAATACTGACTTTTGTAGATTTTTTTTTTCCGTTCGAATATGTAAATCCGTTAAAGAGGAAAAATATTTATACTATTCCTGTCGAATATATTTATCGAATTCTTTTATATACGGGTTTGTGGTTCTGAAAAGAACCGTTTTGTTTTATTTTATTGCTTTCGCAATATATATATGAGCGCAGGAAAATTTATTTGGAGCTTGTGTACTTGGTGACGGCTTTCGTTCCTTCGCTGACAGCGTGCTTAGCGAGTTCTCCAGGAAGCAATAATCTTACGGCTGTCTGAATCTCTCTGCTGGTAATCGTGGAACGTTTGTTGTAATGTGCCAAGCGGGAGGCCTCTGCGGCTATGCGTTCGAAAATATCGTTAACGAAGCTATTCATGATGCTCATGGCTTTGCTGGATATTCCCGTATCCGGATGGACCTGTTTCAAAACCTTGTATATATAAATGGCGTAGCTTTCCTTCCTCCTTCGCTTTTTTTTTGTCGGTTTTAGAGATATTTTTGCGCTTTTCCTGCCTTTTGGCAGCCTTGCCGCTAGCCTTGGGTGGCATTTCTATAAGTTATTGAACACGGACACACACACACGTACACACAGAGATAAAATGAACGTTGTCGTTCTAAATCGGACACGACACGACGACGACGATGTCTACTGTGGAATATGGCTCCGAAAATTCGGGAGCGTTGCTTTTAAGCTCCACACTGTGGCAGGCTTAGGCCACGCCCTATTGCCTTGCAGGCTAGCGAGCCGTTTCATTGGTCGGACCTGTCCTTATTTAAGATTGACTCGTGAAGGTCCGAAGCATTCTATCGTTGTAGCTTTACCACGTAGGGCGCGCGTATACATACGTTCATTTCGAGCAGTACGAGTGTTGTTGTTGTTACCGTAGCGTTAATTATTATATCAAGATGTCCGGTCGTGGAAAAGGAGGAAAAGTTAAAGGAAAGGCAAAGTCGAGGTCGAGTCGTGCCGGATTACAATTTCCAGTCGGTCGTATTCACAGGCTCCTTAGAAAGGCAACTACGCCGAGAGGGTGGGCGCAGGTGCGCCTGTTTATTTGGCCGCCGTTATGGAATATTTAGCCGCTGAAGTTCTGGAATTAGCGGGCAACGCGGCTCGTGATAACAAGAAGACTCGTATCATTCCTCGTCATTTACAGTTGGCCATTAGAAATGACGAAGAATTGAATAAACTTCTATCTGGAGTGACGATAGCGCAGGGAGGTGTGTTACCGAACATACAGGCAGTCCTCCTGCCCAAAAAGACCGAGAAGAAACCTTAAATGAACTAAATCTTCGTCTATCAATATCGGCCCTTCTCAGGGCCACAAACATTCTTAACAAAAGAAATTCGTTGCATACTCGACAATGTGAGATATATATATTTATATTATAATGACTCAAAGGTAGTCACAAATTACTAGATCCCATAACCACTGTTTCCGGTTTCATTATATATATATATATATATATATGCATGGATATCTATCGGAACATAGAGCAGTTGTAAAATTTTTAATATTTAACAATATGTATTAGAGATGAAGGGAAAGGAACAGTACGGAATAGATATGCCTGTAAATAATAGTTTTATTGCATTCTTAATGATTTAATTGATATAATTTATAGATAGCAATTACATAATGAATGCATAAATTATTATGGAATTATTGAATTAGAGATGAGGCGATTATATTATTACCTGCCTGATGGGTTTCTTGGAATTTTCCATTCGGTGGAGATTTAATGGTAGAGACAAACGTGTATATACATATACACCATATACGTTTGTCTCCACTACGTCTCTTTGCTATTATTATTTTCATGTAGGGGTGTAATACATCTATGTAAATAGTTTATTTACGAGTACGATTAGACAATTAGACAAACGACTAATAGATTATTGATGTAGATATTGAAATTACTTTCTACATTTATGAACCAATAAATATTGTACTCGGCAATTGTATTCATATGTCATTATTGTTATGTAGCGTGTTTCCTTATGTATATCTATACGAATTACTTTAAAAAAAGAAAAATTGTGGTTCTGAAAAGAACCG
>CM046728.1:22442881-22485074 GCA_025584915.1 Monochamus saltuarius | reverse complement strand
TCACCCTTCAAAAAAATTCCAAACTTATTTATAAAGCGAAAAAAAATTTTTTTCAAAACCTTATTAACCCCTAATTTCTCGGCGACTATGCCGCCTGTCAGCTTCGAGGTTAGGTATGTTCTGCCAAAGTGAAAGTTGTCAAAGGTAGTGACAGAGCACCGCGTTGCCACGTATAACTATTTACGGCGCTTTTAAAGAAAGTTTTATTTACAAAATACTAGATTATTTAATGAGAAACACGATATGGTACCTAGCACTGAGAGTAAAACCTACCTTACTGATACTTCCAGGACTGATATTTGGAGATTTCAAGAAAGTTGAATTATTTTCTGTTTTCTAACTTGTTTACATTATAACTTGTTGTAAACATTGTTATACTTGCTGGGGACGTCTTGGTTTCCCTCGACCATTTCATAAATAAAAAAATACCTACTTTTTTTCTGTAGGTATATCTATTGTAGTTTAAAAATGCTTTATTTTTATGTCACTAAGTAAAAAAGAAGTTTCATAGAATTTTAAAAAGTATGAAATTGGTTCTTTTTTATTTTCAAGTTAGGTACATACGTATTTAAAACTCCAGCACGTGTAAAACAACATTCGTGGACTTTGTACAATTCGTACAAATGTACGAGGATTTGGCATATTGTCTATTTGGAAAACGTCTTTGATATTCTGATGCTGCACGATATGCACTTTCGTCGCACTTCCCTTAAATTAGTACCATATCCGTAATTTCCGCGATTACACGAATTTGAATCTGCGAAAAGCAAATACTGAATACTAATAATAGTAACGATATTAACAATTCTTAGGGTAATATTTTCTTTGTTAATTAAATAAATACCCAATAACGTTTTACTACTTTCTTTAATTCGCACTTCCTATCTTTACAACAACAACTCAACTCTGACACATCTCTTCCTCTTCTTCTTACATTCTTTCTGATCTACATTTTACAAAACATATATTTATGCCTACTTACTAAGAAATTTTTATTAGCAAAATAATTGTCCACACAATAATCGACCATGTTTGCATATAATAATATTGTAGTATTATTATTTTAAATATTCCGAGGCGTTTACAGTGCTCTGTAATATTACTTTTCTGACCACTACTGTTTGACATTTGTAGAGTATTAGACACAATGCAACCAACAACACAGTAACACAGTATAGGTTTATATCGACTGACAGGTGCTATGTGCGTGTAACCCCATGTCACGGAGGAAATGTCAAAACAATACTAGAATGAAGAAACCCACGATCGTACATAAAAGAAGATAATATTGATTATATTGATTGCCATAAGAATATTTATCTGAAGATGTTACAGATGAATCCACTCCAGAGTGCCCAAAGCATAAATGAACGCCGCGCGCCAATATCCTTGGCTGGATAAATGACCTCGGATGAGCGGGGTCGAGAGGGATTATCTCTCTTTACCCACTTCATCGCTGTAGGCCCGGACGCCTCGTAGAGGTGGGTTCCCTTCTCCGGTCGGCCTCGACCGCTGTTGCGGTCGATGCCGGCGGCTCTGGGAACCTCCTCCTGTCCTGGCAAGCCCCGTCGGCAAGGGCTTATTCTTCTGGCGCTCTTCTGTCTTCTTCTTTCTTCGCCGACTGCTTCTTTACCCCCGGGGGTTTGTCGTGTTTTGGTCGCGGCGCGGACGCCTCCGACCAGGTAGGGGTTTGGGTTAAGTCGGGATTAGCACTGTGGCTCTAGGGAGACGCTAGGACAAAGAGCCGTAGGCCCTGTCGTCCAGCGTCGCGGAAAGGATTAGGTAACGGAGCCTGCAAGCAGGCTCCGGGGTAGGGTTTGGGATCGCGTGTGTCTTCTTAGTCCTATTTCTTGATCCTGGCGGTCCTGAAACAGAAGAAACGTCTCAACTTACCCCGCGTCCAGGAGTTGAAACCTTGGCCGCCTGTACCTGGCGGCCGCATCGGGTCGGTAGTCCACCGCTGCCTGAATCAGCTGGTTGCTGTGGACTTCGGCGCGGGCGAAGGCGGTCTCCGCTCGCGCTTTCATCACTTCCAGGGCTGGCGTGAATCCCAGATCCCGGCGAATATCGCTGTTACGAACGAACCAGGGGGCTCCGGTCGCGCAACGCAGGGCGATATTCTCGACGGCCTGCACCTTTGTCAAGTGCGTCTTCGCTGCGTATCCCCATGCTGCTCCGGCATACGTCAGTTGTGGCTGCAAACAGACCTGATTAACCTTACCTTGTTTCCAAGGCTCAGTCGGCTATCCCTACGGAGTAACGGGTAGAGTTTCGCCCTCACAAATCTGCCCTTGCGAACCACTTCGGTGACGTGTGGCTTCCAGGTCAGCTTTCTATCTAGGGTCACCCCTAGATATCTGGCTTCGTCGGTCCACTGGATGTCCTCGTCGTTGAACGTCACGCGGCCTCGCGGCTGCGCTCTGTACCTACGAGAGAACATCATACCTTTGCTCTTCTCCGCGTTGATCGCTATCTTCCAGCGGTTACACCAGTTCTCCAGTCTGCCTAGCGCTCTCTGGAGTCGCCTCGTCGCCATATCCGGGTTTAGGGAACGGGCTAGTATGGCGGTGTCATCGGCGTAGAGGCACACGGAAGTGTCCTCTGTCCTGGGTAGGTCCGCTGTAAAGATGTTGAAAAGGTGCGGAGACAGCACGGCGCCTTGGGGGACTCCGGCTTCCATGGGTCGATAGGTGGACAAGGCCCCATCCACCTTCGCACGCAGCTCTCTGCCTCTCAGGAAGGACGCCACCAGCTTGACTAGGCCTACAGGGTAGCCAAAGTCGAGCATCTTAGCGATAAGCCCATCGTGCCATACCCTGTCGAAGGCCTTGGCGACGTCCAAGAAGACCGCTCCAGTAGACTCTCTGGCGTTGAAACCTGCGGATACAAGTTCCACTAACCTGAGAATCTGTTGCTGAGTGGCCACGGCGGTACGCGAACTGCTCGTCCGGGAGGATTTGCAGTTCATCCGTGGTCTCGTGCAGTCTGGCCAGGATTACCCTCTCGGCTACTTTACTCATCATCGGCAGGAGACTGATGGGCCTGTAACTGGAGGGGAACGTTAGGTTCTTACCTGGTTTAGGGATGAGAATCACGTCGGCCTTTTTCCATCTCTTGGGAACCTGCGTAGTCTCAGGATGGCGTTGCAGATGTTCAGCAGCGCCATCACTCCCCGGTGGGGAGCTTTCTGAGGATCCTGTTCCCGATTCCGTCGTATCCTGGTGCCTTGCGGGGTTCAGGTGACGCAGGATGTCCTTCACTTCCTCCGGAGTGGCAGGCCTAATGGGTTCCGCATCTGGTAGGCGTCGTAGACGCCGCACACGGCGCTCCACCTCGTCGGTGTGGTCCTCGTCCTCGTCGTCGAGAAGGTTTTCTACACTGCAGTTCAAGGCTGTCTGCAAAAGCTTCTGCCTTGTCCTGTTTCGTGTAGACGATCCCGTTCTCGCCGTGAATCGGAGGTATCGGACGGCGGGGAGCCCTCAGCGCCTTCTGCATCTTCCACAGACCTATTTCTCCGGGATCCAGTGACTCCAGGTGTCTATGCCATCGCTCCTGGTATAGTTCGTCCAGGGCGGCTTTGACTCTCCTGTTGAGCTGGTTTGCGACTTGCCTATCTCGTGGATGTCCCGTTCTCATCGCTCGTCGCTTGGCCGCGCGTCTCTCCCTGATCTGCACCTGCAAATCATAAGGTAACTCACCTGCATGGTCCGCACGTCTCCTTTCCGTCCTCTCGGTGGTGCTGCTTTCCAGGGCGGTGTGGATATCCGTCTCAAGGCTCACGACTGCTGCCTCGAGGTCCGTTTCGTCTTGGATGACAGGACTCGGTTGACAGATTCGTTGCATTTCTGCACGAAACTGCTCCCAGTCGGTCTGCCTCCTGACGAAGGTTACCTCGTCGCGACGCTCCTGCCCTAGTTCGAGCAGGATGGGCGAGTGGTTCGTCGAACCCTCGTGGTGCGTCGTCAGTTCGGCTTCAAACGGTATTGCCTTGAGTAAAGCGAAATCCAACACGTCCGGCCTAGCTTCGCCTCTCTGGAAGGTTGGCTCATCGGGTCCGTACGCGAGCACGTCGTCGTGGTTCTGCAGGAACTGCAGAAGCACCCTGCCACGTGTTGTGGTGGTCGTGCTATTCCACTCCGGCGATTTCGCGTTGAAGTCGCCGATGGCAACCGTATGCGGCCATGCCCCCATGACCGCCTCCAGGTCCTGGTCCAAGAGCGGGAGAGATGCTGACTGGTAACAGGATACCACGGCGATATCTCCATGGCGGGTGCTCACGGAGACTGCCACGGCTTCCATGTTCACCAGTTGTGGGACCTGCAACATATGGTGTTCTATACCTCTTGATGAGCAGGGCGACTCCGCCTCCTTGTCTGGCCGGCCGGTCCCTCCGATATATGACATATCCGAGCATCCTGGCGGCCTGTGCGTCCTTCAGCTTGGTCTCTTGGATGGCAGCCACGTCTACGTCTAGACGCGGCAAGAGCTCAAGCAGGTCGTTCTTCCTTCGCTGGAACCCGTCGACGTTCCAGGAGGCGACTCTCAAGGACTGCACCCTAGGAGGAACTGCCATTACTCCTGTAACAAAGATGGCATTTTAGTAAAGAAGGCGCGCATGGCGGAGTACATCTCCTCCATTCTCGCCAGCGCGCTGACGAAGTCGGAGGGCGTACTCCACGCCTGTGGTGTCTGTTGGGGTTTTGCGGCCCCCCTAGGCGTCGCGGTTGGAGCCTGCTTCTGCCTCGCGGCGTCAGCGAAACTCTTCCCCGTCGTCGTCTTAGGGGGCTGCGGACACTTAGCTGATTCTTTTTCAGCTGCTGGCTTGGCCGCCCGCCGTTGCCTTCTTTCCGGTGGTCTTTAGGGGCCTGGGGGCAGCCCCTATAACTCGCCGGGTGAGGACCTCCACAGTTCGCACACTTGGCAGGAACTTCTCGCGGCTTTTTGCAGTCGGCGGAGTGGTGGCCTTCGCCGCATTTCACGCACTTCGTTTGAGCGGTGCAGCGGCTCTGGCCGTGGCCAAACTTTTGGCATCGGTGGCATTGGGACGCCACCGCTGCCGCCTATGGGGTTCCACTCGCACGACCAGCGAGCAGCACCTCGTCACTTGCAAGATGTTTTCCTGGTCCTGGGGCACCTGCACCAGGATTAGTGGCATCTGCTGCCTCGTCCGTTGCTTCGTCATCCTGGCAGCGTTGACGGGGGCGAAGCCCTGGCCTCGGAGGTCCTCGATTACTTCTTCCAGCGGGGTGCCGCAAGGAATGCCACGGATGACTACCCGCAGTAGCCTGTCCTCTTGGAGAGAGTACGTATGGTACTCCTCACCTTTGGCAGCCAGCAGTCTGGTGAGCCGCCTGTGATCACCCGCGGTGGCGGGGGAGATGGCCACTCCTTCTCTGACCATCTTCGCCTTGGCGAAGTTGATCTTTTCTTGCCTCAGAAGAAGTGACACGGCGGTCCACCGTTCGCCCTTCCTGAGGATAACTGGCGGGATTTTAGGAAGCTTTTCAGCTTCGGCCTCGACGGGGGTGGCGGTGGCGGTGGCGGTGGCGGCGCTTGTTGAGGGCGCAGGGGATGGTGCGGCCTTCTTTAGCACTTTTGGTTCCTCATCGGAAGAACCGGCGTCCCCTGAAACAGAGGAAGAAGTTAGTTTCTTCCTCTTTCCTCCTACCTTTTCCGCTGCTTGCGGCGGCGGCAGGTGCGGTGGGGGTGGATGCGTCTGCTGGGACTGGTACAGGCGATTCCTCCATCGCCTCGGGGGTGTTCGCCTGGCTGGTGGCGGTTTTGGAGCTCGCTGACAGGTTTCTGATTAGCTCCTCCAGAATCCTGTGCCTGGCCTCGGCAGCTACCTCTCGCGCCCTGGCTGCCTCCTCTTGCTCGCGGAGGCGCTCCGTCAGCTCGGCTATGTGCTGCCTGAGCTGCACATTTTCTGCTCTGAGCCTGGCCATGTCGTCCTGTTGTCTTTGGTGTTGGGGCTAGGGCTTCTGCTGGGGCTCCTACTGGCGCAGGAGCTCTCCTCACTAGGGGTTGTCGATCTTGACCGCATCTTGGCGTCGTCCTCCTCGACACTCGCAGCACTCTCGCCTGGAACAAAAATATCTGCCCTCTCTCTGCCTAGGCAGGAAAGTTGCAGACGGTTAAACACCGTGAATTTCTTTTAAGAAAGTCTTAATAAAGACTTGTGAATTTCTTTTAATAATATTAGCCTTGATAAAGACTAAAATGTCTTATAAAAGACAGAATTTTGTGGGGCCTCCACTTCACTGTGCGCACACTGGTTTGCACTTTTACTGTTCACTCGCACACTTAGTAGGGCAGTACCTACTCCGTCGCTGCTCGTGGACTGAATGTAATGAACGCCGCGCCGTTATTTTCTTGGCGAACTATGGCCTTGTATGGTTTAGGATCGAGCGTGGTTAGCGCTCTTTATCCTGCTCCATCTCTGTAGGCCTGGGCGGCCTCGTAAAGGTGGGCCCCGTCCATCACCTACCCCGACCACTGGCGTGGCCGGTGTAGGCGCTTTGCGGGACCTCCTTCTGCCCTGGCTGACCCCCGCCGGCAGGGGGGCCTTCTTCTGGCGCTCTTCGGGTCTTCTATGTTCTTTCTTCGCCGGCCGTCCTAAACCCCCGGGGGTGGTCTTTGTTGGGAATTGTTATTG
The DNA here is from genome assembly GCA_025584915.1 of Monochamus saltuarius. Taxonomy (NCBI): domain Eukaryota; kingdom Metazoa; phylum Arthropoda; class Insecta; order Coleoptera; family Cerambycidae; genus Monochamus; species Monochamus saltuarius. The sequence goes on along the minus strand of CM046728.1, from coordinate 22,478,419 downwards.
TGATTGGCTAGGTAGCCATAGGATGCTCTTTCCTCCCGAGCCTTTTTCGGTTCGGGAGATGCGAGCGCTAGGTAAGGATAGGGTTTTGGTTTGGGTTGTCTATGTTCTCGTCTTCTTCGTGGTGGTCATCTGGGTCGTGGCTTCTTCGTCCTGAAACAGAAAAGATTAGCGGGGGGGAGGGGGGTAGGGTTTGGTCATGGGGAAGGTCAAGGAATTGGTGTCTGGGGCGTTTGTGTTTGTCAGTCGGGGAGGGTCGTAGTCTACGGCTTGCCTAAGCAGGGGATTGTCATGGTTATTGGCTTTGTCTATGGTTTTTGGGCGTGGGCGTGTATGGTCTGTGTTAGGTCTGTATAGTCTAGGTCATGTTTAATGTCTGCGTTCCTGAAATACCAGGGCGCAGCGATGGCCGTGCGTAAGGCTATATTTTCTACAGCCTGCAGTCTTTTAATGTGGCTTTTTGCCGCGTAGCTCCATGCCGCGGAGCCGTACGCTAGCTGCGCTTGAAGCACCACCTTGATCAGCGTACGCTTATTCCTTACACAGAGGGTGTTTCCACCCTTGAGTAAGGGATAAAGCCTCGCCCTGGTGAGCTTACCGCGTGCTACCGTCTCCGTGATATGGGCTTTCCACGTGAGTCGCTGGTCCATCGTCACGCCTAGGTATTTCGTTTGGGTTTGCCAAGGAATGGGTGTTTGGAAAAGGGTGGGGTTGTCGAGGTCATGGTTTCGGGGGAGACGTCTGCGGGTGAAAAGGACAGCCGAACTTTTGTCAGGATTAATTTTGACTTTCCACCTGTTGCACCAGGTTTCAAGTTGGTCAAGGGAGGTTTGTAGGGTATTTAGGGTGTGGTTGAGGTTGGTGGATTGGGTTGTCAGGGTGATGTCGTCCGCGTAAAGGTAGGTATTTGTGTGGGGGTGGGGAATGTCGCTGTTGTGGATGGTATAGAGGTGGGGAGAGAGGACGGTGCCTTGTGGGACACCGGCCTCCATGGTGCGGGTTGAGGATAGGGTGTCTTGGATGCGGATTTGGAATTTCCGGCGGTGAAGGTAGGACTTGGTTAGTTTGACATGGGATATAGGATATCGGTTGGTGAGCATTTTCATCAGCAGGCCTTCATGCCAGACCGTATCGAAGGCTTTTGCGGCGTCCAGGAAGACAGCTCCAGTGAACTGTTTCCTGTTGAAGGCCGCCGTGATGTGCTCGGTTAGTCTGAGGATTTGGAGTTCGGTCGAATGACCAGGACGGAAGGCGAACTGCTCGTCGGGAATGACTTGCAGCTCTTGGGATATGGTTTTTAGTCGGGAGAGGATGATTCTTTCTACCACTTTGCTCATAGCCGGAGTAGGCTGATGGGCCGGTAGTTGGAGGGGAATTGGTGGTCTTTGTTGGGTTTGGGGATAAGGATGACGTGAGCGGTTTTCCAATGTCTTGGAAAATGCCTCAGTCGGAGGATGGCATTGGTTATATTGAGGAGGGCTGTGAAGGGTTTACGGGGAGGTGTTTTAGGGTATGGTTGTGGATTTGGTCAGGACCAGGAGCCTTACGGTTCCTGAGGTTTTTAATGATTTCGCGGAGTTCATCGGGGGTGGCTGGGGGGATTACGTCATTGTCTAGCGCTCCGTCGATGCGTCGAGCCGCGCGCTCGACCTCGCGTTCAAATTCCTCGTCCTCGTCAGGCAGCTGGGGTAGTCTACACTGCAGTTCCAGGCTGTCGGCAAAAGCCTCGGCCTTTTCCTGGTTCGTGTAAACCACCCCTCTGCTGCCGTGGATTGGGGGAATTTTCCGGCGGGGCGGTAAGCGCAGGGCTTTCTGCACCTTCCAGAGGCTATTGTCTTGTGGGTTCAGCGACTCCAGAAGTGCCTGGCCCATTTGTCCTGGGCCAGTTCTCTTAGAGCCGCCTTTACCCGTCTGTTTAGTACGTTATAGTCATGTCTGTGTCGGGGGAGGTGCGTGCGGTAGGCAAGCCGTTTAAGTCTGCGTCTTTCTGTTATTAAAAGTCTAATGTCAGGGGGTAGGATACCGGTAGGGTTTGGGAGTCTGGGGACTAGGGTTTCGGTGGTGGATAGGGTTAGGGCGTGTTTAATGTCGGTGACTAGGGATAGGACTGCCGCCTCCAGGTCTTGGGGTTTCAATGACTGGTAGCGCTGTGTTCCTTTGCATTTCTGCTCGGAACCGCTCCCAGTCAGTGAACCTCCTAGTGAAGGTACCCAGATTTCTTTGTCTCTGTCCAAAATCCAATAGGATTGGATTATGTTCAGAAGACCCTTCGTCTATGGCAGAAATCTGTGCTCTTAGCGGTATGGATTTTAGGATTGCGATGTCTAGGACATCGGGTAGGGTTATAGGTCCGTAGAACGTGGGTTCTACGGGACCTAGGATTTCGATGTTGGGATTTTGGTCTAGGAGGTTCAGCAGAACACGACCTCCTGCGGTCGTGGTTCTGCTGTGCCATATGTGAGATTTCGCGTTGAAATCTCCTAAGGCAATGGTTTGGGGCCAGGAAAGGATACGTTCGAGGTCGTCGTTAAGGATGGGTAGTCCGGGTGGGTGGTAACAGGACACCACCGCAACATCACCATGCCGTAGCGATCTCACCGCTATCGCCACGGCCTCGGTGTTTTGAGTTTGGATCTGTTGCAGCGGATAGTGGTCGATGCACTTCTTGATCGCGAGTGCAACGCCACCCCCGTTGTGGTTTCTGTCGTGTCTGTATAAGTCATAGTCGGGAATGGAAATGCGGGATATCTCGTCTAGTTTGGTTTCCTGGATGGCCATCACGTCTATTTCTAGACGGTTTAGGATGTCCACCAGTTCCAACTTTCTCCCCCGCAACCCGTCAAGGTTCCAGGAGGAGATTTTCAACGAGGGGAACGGGATAGGATTTTGGGTAGGGAGATGTACAGCCATTTAAGCAAACAATTTCTGCATGTTTGACATAAAGGCTGTCATCTGGTTGCAGAAGTCCTGCAGACGCGCTGCTGCGTCTAGCATGGCCGCTGCCCCCGGTTGGGAGGAGTTTTGGGATGGGGGTGAGTGGGGTTGTTGGGGGTTTGTCTGGGGCTTTGTGGGTTGGGGTTTGTTTGTCTTTTTTGCCGCGTTGGCATATGTCAGTCCGGGGGTTCGGGGAGCTGGGGTAGGGGTTTGGGTAGGGGTTTGGGAGGGGGTGGTCTGTGGCTGTGTTTTTTGTGTGTTTTGTGTGTGTGTGCTTGTTTTCGTTTGTTTGCCACTTTTAGGGTATTGAGGACACCCTTTGTAGCTGGCAGGGTGAGGCCCTGCGCAGTTTGCACACTTGGCCGTTTTGTCGCGTGCCTTTGGCATTCAAAAGATGCGTGGTTTTCACCGCATTTCACACACTTTGGTGCCGCCGTGCATCGGGATTGGCCGTGGCCAAACCTTTGGCACCGGTGGCACTGCGTGGCAGAAATCGGCTTATTTTGGTGTTCTACTCGAACAAGTACGTGGCAACAGTACTTAAGGTCTAGAATTTTTTCCTGTTCAAGAGGAACCTGAACCTGTACCAGGGTAATTTCGCGCTGTGAGTTCCGACCGGTCATGCGATGTGTTTTTTCACTTAGGGTGAAGGTGTGGTACTCTTCACCACGGTCAGCCAGGATTTTTGTTAATTTTCTGTGGTCTAATGACGAATTTGGAAAAATCGCCACGCCGTCTTTGATAAGTTTGGCTTTTATGAAATTAATTTTGTTTTCCGAAATGATTTTTTGTACCTGTAGCCAGCGCTCCTGCTTGCGCAGAATTACTGGCGGAATTTTGTCTGTTGGCGTGGGTGTTTGTGTTTTTGGTGAATTCTGTGTTTTTTGTGTGCTGGTGGAGGGTTGGGGGTTGGTTGGGATAGGTTTGGGGGTTATGTCTGGTTTTTTAGGGACAGGGGTTTCGTCTTCGCTGGAATTGTCGAGTTGGGAGGGTTTTTTACGTTTTTGGGTATGCGTGTTAGTTTCCATGGGTGTGGTAGGGGGTGTAGTTAGTGTTTTTTGTGTATTAGTGTTAGTGTTTTGTGTGGGTGTGTTTTGTTTTGTGTGTGTGTCGTTGGTTGTGTGTGTAATTTGGTTTTGTTTATGCTGTTGTGTCAATGTCTCTAATAAAGATTTAAGCTCTGAATTTTGGCCAGAAATAGAGCTTAGTTGTGTGTTGTGGTCTAAATTTTGTTTTGAAATGGCCTTGATTGAACTGTTTAATTCTTGATTTTGATTCGAAAGGGTTTGTATTTTTTCGTGCAAAATCGAATTTTGTTCTCGTAGTTTCTCTACGTTGTTATTAAGGGCCTGATTTGTGTTTTTTATCGTCGATATTTCGGCGGTTAAGATTTGGATTTCTTGTTTGAGGCTCTGATTTTGTTTTAAGAGCTCCTCGTTTTGCCTGCTCTGCTCGCTATTAGCGTGCTTATATTGCTGCAACTGGTCAAACAGTTCAGCGTTGGTCATCGCTCGCGTTGAGGACGCTTGCGAAGAATCGGAATTTTGAGAGGCCCTTGAGGAGGCCCTCTCGCTAGAGGAGTCTTGGTCCATGTCCTCAATGTCGGAATGAGGCATGGCTTGTTTTGAATTTGGGGGGTATTCGGAATTTCGGCAAAAATTTGGAAAAAAGTCGTTTGATTTGTGATTCCCCCTTTCGGGGGAGTTGGTGTCGGTGTGTATTGTGTTTAAATGTGTCTGTGTGTTGTGTAAAAATGTGTGTGAGTTAATGTTAGTATTTAAAAATACAAATTTGTTAGAAATAAGCGTAAATAACTTACCTTATTGTCGGGTGTGGGGCCTCCACTTCGTAGGAATGCACTAATCCTGCATGGAATGCCAATTAGGGCACCTTTGTCCTCGCCGCACTAGGCACAGGTAGGTAGGTCGCTTTGACGAGCCGCACAATGCACCTTAATTAGGGTCACTTTGAACTCGCCGCACTCGCTGAACTATCCGTGTCGTCGCGCTGCCGAAAACTGAATGAATGAACGCCGAATTCTAAGTTACATATTTATATGCCGACCACGAGCCAATCAGCGCTCTGAAACACGTAAGAAGCAGAGAGGCGGAGCCTAAGCCTACCACAGTGGAGCGTATAAATACGAACGACGCGAAACCTCGATATCTATAAGCTCAATTTCAGGCCAAAATAATGAGCTTAAAACTTTATTAGAAACACTAACGCAACAGCATAAACAAAACCAAATTACACACACAACAAATGACACACACAAAACACAAAACACACCCACACAAAACACAAAAACTAACACACAAAAAACAATAACCCCACCCCCACCCCCTACCACACCCATGGAAACTAACACACACACACAAAAACGCAAAAAACACTCCCAACCCGACAATTCCAGCGAAGACGAAACCCCTGTCCCCAAAAAACCTGTCACAACTCCCAAACCTATCCCAACCAACCCCCAGCCCTCCACCAGCACACAAAAAACACCCAACACACAAACACCCACGCCATCAGACAAAATTCCGCCAGTAATCCTGCGCAAGCAGGAGCGCTGGCTACAAGTCCAGAAATTAATTTCGGAAAATAAAATAAACTTTATTAAAGCCAAACTAATAAAAGATGGCGTGGCCATCTTTCCAAATTCAAGTCAAGACCATAGAAAGTTAACAAAAATCCTGGCAGATCGTGGTGAAGAGTACCACACCTTCACCCTAAGTGAAGAAAAAACACTTAGGGTGGTGATACGTGGAATACCCGCGGGTATTCCACCAAGTGAGGTGCAAATTGACCTCGAAAGCCAGGGTTTCCCAAATGCAGTGGTGCACCGCATGACCGGGCGTAATTCAAAACGCGAAATGCCCCTGGTTCAGGTTCAGGTCCCTCTGAACCAGGACAAAATTCTTGACATTAAGTACTGTTGTCACGTACTTGTAAAAGTTGAGCTTCAAAACAAGCCCATTTCAGCCACTCAGTGCCACCGGTGCCAAAGGTTTGGCCACGGCCAATCCCGATGCACGGCGGCACCAAAGTGCGTAAAATGCGGCGAAAGTCACGCAACATTTGAATGCCAAAGGCACGCGATAAACCGGCCAAGTGCGCAAACTGCTCGGGGCCTCACCCCGCCAGCTACAAAGGGTGCCCTCAGTACCCTAAAAGTGGCAAACAAACAAAACAAAACACAAACACACCCAAGGCACCAACCACCCCCACCCAAACCCCCACACAAGCCCCTACCCCCGCCCCCCGAACCTCCGGACTAACCTACGCAAACGCGACAAAAAGGACAAACCAACCCAAACCACCAAAACCCCAGACAAATACGCAACAACCCCACTCACCCCCATCCCAAAATCCCTCTCACCCGGGGGCAGCGGCCATGCTAGACGCAGCAGCGCGTCTGCAGGACTTCTGCAACCAGATGACAGCATTTATGACAAACATGCAGAAATTGTTTGCCTAAATGACTGCGCATCCTCCTACCCAAAATCCCATCCCGTTCCCCTCGTTGAGAATTTCGTCCTGGAACCTTGACGGGTTGCGGGGCAGAAAGTTGGAACTGGTGGACATCCTAAACCGTCTAGAAATAGACGTGATGGCCATCCAGGAAACCAAACTTGACGAGATATCCCGTATTTCCATTCCCGACTATGACATATACAGACGTGACAGAAACCACAACGGGGGTGGCGTTGCACTCGCGATCAAGAAGTGCATCGACCACTATCCACTGCAACAGATCCAAACTCAAAACACCGAGGCCGTGGCGATAGCGGTGAGATCGCTACGGCATGGTGATGTTGCGGTGGTGTCCTGTTACCACCCACCTAGACTTCCCATACTAGACAACGACATTAACCTAATCCTTTCCTGGCCCCAAACCATTGCCTTAGGAGACTTCAACGCGAAGTCTCCCGTATGGCACAGCAGAACTACGACCGCAGGAGGTCGTGTTCTGCTGAACATCCTTGACCACAACCCAAATATCCAAATCCTAGGCCCCGTAGAACCCACCTTCTACGGACCCATATCCCTACCTGATGTCCTAGACATCGCTATCCTAAAATCCGTGCCACTAAGAGCACAGATTTCTGCCATAGACGAAGGGTCTTCTGATCATAATCCGATCCAATTGGATTTTGGACAGAGACAAAGAAATCTGGGCACCTTCACTAGGAGGTTCACTGACTGGGAGCGGTTCCGAGCAGAAATGCAAAGGAACACAGCGCTACCAGTCATTGAAACCACCCAAGACCTGGAGGCGGCAATCCTATCCCTTGTCACTGACATAAAACACGCCCTAACCCTATCCACCAACGAAACCCTAGTCCTAGACTCCCAAACCCTACCGGTATCCTACCCCTGACATTAGACAATTAATCACCGAAAAACGCAGACTTAAACGACTTGCCTACCGCACCCGACTCCCCGACACAGACATGACTATAACCGACTTAACAGACAGGTAAAGGCGGCTCTGAGAGAACTGGCCCAGGACAAATGGGCCAGGCACTTGAGTCGCTGGACCCACAGGACAATAGCCTCTGGAAGGTGCAGCGTGCCCTACGCTTACCGCCCCACCGGAAAATCCCTCCAATCCACGGCAGCAGGGGGGTGGTTTACACGAACCAGGAAAAGGCCGAGGCTTTTGCCGACAGCCTGGAACTGCAGTGTAGACTACCCCAGCTGCCTGACGAGGACGAGGAATTTGAACGCGAGGTCGAGCGTGCGGCTCGACGCATCGACGGAGCGCTGGACAACGACGTAATCCCCCAGCCCCCCGATGAACTCCGCGAAATCATCAAAACCTCAGGAACCGAAAGGCTCCTGGTCCTGACCTAATCCATAACCACACCCTAAAACACCTCCCCCGCAAACCCTTCACAGCCCTCCTCAACATAACAAACGCCATCCTCCGACTGAGGCATTTTCCAAGAAATTGGAAAACCGCTCACGTCATCCTCATCCCCAAACCCAACAAAGACCACCAATTCCCTCTAACTACCGACCCATCAGCCTGCTCCCGGCTATGAGCAAAGTGGTAGAAAGAATTATCCTCTCTCGACTAAAAACCATATCCCAAGAGCTGCAAGTCATTCCCGACGAGCAGTTCGCCTTCCGTCCTGGTCACTCGACCGAACTCCAAATCCTCAGACTAACCGAGCACATCACGGCGGCCTTCAACAGGAAACAGTTCACTGGAGCTGTCTTCCTGGACGCCGCAAAAGCCTTCGATACGGTCTGGCACGAAGGCCTACTGATGAAAATGCTCACAAACCGCTATCCTATTTCCTATGTCAAACTAACCAAGTCCTACCTTCACCACCGGAAATTCCAAATCCGCATCCAAGACTCCCTATCCTCAAGCACCATGGAGGCCGGTGTCCCACAAGGCACCGTCCTCTCTCCTCACCTCTATACCATCCATAACAGCGACATTCCACACCTCCCCACACAAATACCTACCTTTACGCGGACGACATCACCCTGACAACACAATCCACCAACCTCAACCATACCCTAAATACCCTCCAAACCTCCCTTGACCAACTTGAAACCTGGTGCAACAGGTGGAAAGTCAAAATTAATCCTGACAAAAGTTCGGCTGTCCTTTTCACCCGCAGACGTCTCCCCCGAAACCATGCCCCGACAACCCCACCCTATTCCAAGAACCCATTCCTGGCAGACAAAAACGAAATACCTAGGCGTGACGATGGACCAGCGACTCACGTGGAAAGCCCATATCACGGAGACGGCGGCTCGCGGTAAGCTCACCAGGGCGAGGCTCTATCCCTTACTCAAGGGTGGCAACACCCTTAGTTTAAGGAATAAGCGTACGCTTATCAAGGTGGTGCTTCAAGCGCAGCTCACGTACGGCTCCGCGGCATGGAGCTACGCGGCAAAAAGCCACATTAAAAGACTCCAGGTTATAGAGAACATAGCCTTACGCACGGCCGTCGCCGCGCCCTGGTATTTCAGAAACACAGACATAAAACATGACCTCGACTACACCGACCTAACCCACACCATTCACACCCACGCCCAAAAAACCTTTGACAAAGCCACTAACCACGACAACCCCCTACTCAGGCAAGCCGTCGACTACGACCCCTCCCCGACTGACAAACACAAACGCCCCAGACACCAATTCCTTGACCTTCCCCCATGACCAAACCCCTACCCCCCACCACCCCGCTAATCTTTTCTGTTTCAGGACGAAGAAGCCACGACCCAGATGACCACCACGAAGAAGACGAGAACATAGATAACCCAAACCAAATTCCTATCCTTACCTAGCGCTCGCATCTCCTGAACCGAAAAAGGCTCGGGAGGAAAGAGCATCCTATGGCTACCTAGCCAATCACAATAACCCAATTCCCAACAAAGACCACCCCCGGGGGTTTAGGACGGCCGGCGAAGAAAGAACATAGAAGACCCGAAGAGCGCCAGAAGCAGGCCCCCCTGCCGGCGGGGGTCAGCCAGGGCAGAAGGAGGCCCCGCAAAGCGCCTACACCGGCCACGCCAGTGGTCGGGGTAGGTGATGGATGGGGCCCACCTTTACGAGGCCGCCCAGGCCTACAGAGATGGGGAAGGATAAAGAGCGCTAACGCGAGTATATTACAGGTATCCAGGTGCTGCTCCCTAGTCGTGAGGGTCGAACCCCAGAAGGCGGCGGCGGTGGCTTCCCAGTGCCACCGTTGCCAGAAATTTGGACACGGCCAAAGCCGCTGCACGGCACTGGTGAAGTGTGTCAAGTGCGGTGAAGGACACCACTCGGCTGAGTGCAAAAAGCCGAGAGAGACGCCGGCCAAATGCGCCAACTGCGGAGGCCCCCATCCTGCGAGTTATAGGGGCTGCCCCCAAGCCCCCAGGAAAACCGTGGGAAAGAAGACGGCGGCAGGAGCAGCGAAACCAGCCGCAGCAACAAAGCCAGCAGCCTCAGGGGAACCAGCTAAGTGCTCGCAACCCCCTAAGACGACGACGGCTAAGAGCTTCGCCGACGCCGCAAGGCAAAAGCAGGCTCCAGCCGCGACGCCTAGGGGGGCCCCAAAACCCCAGACACCACAGGCGTGGAGTACGCCCTCTGATTTCGTCAGCGCGCTGGCGAGAATGGAGGAGATGTACTCCGCCATGCGCGCCTTTTTCACCAAAATGCCATCTTTGTTACAGGAGTAATGGCAGTTCCTCCTAGGGTGCAGTCCTTGAGAGTCGCCTCCTGGAATGTCGACGGATTCCAGCGAAGGAAGAACGACCTGCTTGAGCTCTTGCCGCGTCTAGACGTAGACGTGGCTGCCATCCAAGAGACCAAGCTGAAGGACGCACAGGCCGCCAGGATGCTCGGATATGTCATATATCGGAGGGACCGGCCGTCCAGACAAGGAGGCGGAGTCGCCCTGCTCATCAAGAGAGGTATAGAACACCATATGTTGCAGGTCCCACAACTGGTGAACATGGAAGCCGTGGCAGTCTCCGTGAGCACCCGCCATGGAGATATCGCCGTGGTATCCTGTTACCAGTCAGCATCTCTCCCGCTCTTGGACCAGGACCTGGAGGCGGTCATGGGGGCATGGCCGCATACGGTTGCCATCGGCGACTTTAACGCGAAATCGCCGGAGTGGAACAGCACGACCACCACAACACGTGGCAGGGTGCTTCTGCAATACCTGCAGAACCACGACGACGTGCTCGCGTACGGACCCGATGAGCCAACCTTCCAGAGAGGCGAAGCTAGGCCGGACGTGTTGGATTTCGCTTTACTCAAGGCAATACCGTTTGAAGCTGAACTGACGACGCACCACGAGGGTTCGACGAACCACTCGCCCATCCTGCTCGAACTAGGGCAGGAGCGTCGCGACGAGGTAACCTTCGTCAGGAGGCAGACCGACTGGGAGCGGTTTCGTGCAGAAATGCAACGAATCTGTCAACCGAGTCCTGTCATCCAAGACGAAACGGACCTCGAGGCAGCAGTCGTGAGCCTTGAGACGGATATCCACACCGCCCTGGAAAGCAGCACCACCGAGAGGACGGAAAGGAGACGTGCGGACTATGCAGGTGAGTTACCTTATGATTTGCAGGTGCAGATCAGGGAGAGACGCGCGGCCAAGCGACGAGCGATGAGAACGGGACATCCACGAGATAGGCAAGTCGCAAACCAGCTCAACAGGAGAGTCAAAGCCGCCCTGGACGAACTATACCAGGAGCGATGGCATAGACACCTGGAGTCACTGGATCCCGGAGAAATAGGTCTGTGGAAGATGCAGAAGGCGCTGAGGGCTCCCCGCCGTCCGATACCTCCGATTCACAGCGAGAATGGGATCGTCTACACGAAACAGGACAAGGCAGAAGCTTTTGCAGACAGCCTTGAACTGCAGTGTAGAGAAAACCTTCTCGACGACGAGGACGAGGACCACACCGACGAGGTGGAGCGCCGTGTGCGGCGTCTACGACGCCTACCAGATGCGGAACCCATTAGGCCTGCCACTCCGGAGGAAGTGAAGGACATCCTGCGTCACCTGAACCCCGCAAGGCACCAGGATACGACGGAATCGGGAACAGGATCCTCAGAAAGCTCCCCACCGGGAGTGATGGCGCTGCTGAACATCTGCAACGCCATCCTGAGACTACGCAGGTTCCCCAAGAGATGGAAAAGGCCGACGTGATTCTCATCCCTAAACCAGGTAAGAACCTAACGTTCCCCTCCAGTTACAGGCCCATCAGTCTCCTGCCGATGATGAGTAAAGTAGCCGAGAGGGTAATCCTGGCCAGACTGCACGAGACCACGGATGAACTGCAAATCCTCCCGGACGAGCAGTTCGCGTACCGCCGTGGCCACTCGACGGAGCAGCAGATTTTCAGGTTAGTGGAACTTGTATCCGCAGGTTTCAACGCCAGAGAGTCTACTGGAGCGGTCTTCTTGGACGTCGCCAAGGCCTTCGACAGGGTATGGCACGATGGGCTTATCGCTAAGATGCTCGACTTTGGCTACCCTGTAGGCCTAGTCAAGCTGGTGGCGTCCTTCCTGAGAGGCAGAGAGCTGCGTGCGAAGGTGGATGGGGCCTTGTCCACCTATCGACCCATGGAAGCCGGCGTTCTCCAAAGAGCCGTGCTTTCTCCGCACCTCTTCAATATCTTCACAGCGGACCTACCCAGGACAGAGGACACTTCCGTGTGCCTCTACGCCGATGACACCGCCATACTAGCCCGTTCCCTAAACCCGGATATGGCGACGAGGCGACTCCAGAGAGCGCTAGGCAGACTGGAGAACTGGTGTAACCGCTGGAAGATAGCGATCAACGCGGAGAAGAGCAAAGGTATGATGTTCTCTCGTAGGTACAGAGCGCAGCCGGAAGGCCGCGTGACGTTCAACGACGAGGACATCCAGTGGACCGACGAAGCCAGATATCTAGGGGTGACCCTAGATAGAAAGCTGACCTGGAAGCCACACGTCACCGAAGTGGTTCGCAAGGGCAGATTTGTGAGGGCGAAACTCTACCCGTTACTCCGTAGGGATAGCCGACTGAGCCTTGGAAACAAGGTAAGGTTAATCAGGTCTGTTTTGCAGCCACAACTGACGTATGCCGGAGCAGCATGGGGATACGCAGCGAAGACGCACTTGACAAAGGTGCAGGCCGTCGAGAATATCGCCCTGCGTTGCGCGACCGGAGCCCCCTGGTTCGTTCGTAACAGCGATATTCGCCGGGATCTGGGATTCACGCCAGCCCTGGAAGTGATGAAAGCGCGAGCGGAGACCGCCTTCGCCCGCGCCGAAGTCCACAGCAACCAGCTGATTCAGGCAGCGGTGGACTACCGACCCGATGCGGCCGCCAGGTACAGGCGGCCAAGGTTTCAACTCCTGGACGCGGGGTAAGTTGAGACGTTTCTTCTGTTTCAGGACCGCCAGGATCAAGAATAGGACTAAGAAGACACACGCGATCCCAAACCCTACCCCGGAGCCTGCTTGCAGGCTCCGTTACCTAATCCTTTCCGCGACGCTGGACGACAGGGCCTACGGCTCTTTGTCCTAGCGTCTCCCTAGAGCCACAGTGCTAATCCCGACTTAACCCAAACCCCTACCTGGTCGGAGGCGTCGCGCCGCGACCAAAACCCTACACACCCCCGCGGGTAAAGAAGCAGTCGGCGAAGAAAGAAGAGAAGACAGAAGAGCGCCAGAAGAATAAGCCCTTGCCGACGGGGCTTGCCAGGACAGGAGGAGGTTCCCAGAGCCGCCGGCATCGACCGCAACAGCGGTCGAGGCCGACCGGAGAAGGGAACCCACCTCTACGAGGCGTCCGGGCCTACAGCGATGAAGTGGGTAAAGAGAGATAATCCCTCTCGACCCCGCTCATCCGAGGTCATTTATCCAGCCAAGGATATTGGCGCGCGCTGCTCGAGAATTCAGTCCACGAGCAGCGACGGAGTAGGTACTGCCCTACTAAGTGTGCGAGTGTAGTAGTGCGAACCAGTGTGTGCGTACAACGAAGTGGAGGCCCCACAAAACTCTGTCTTTATAAGACATTAGTCTTTGTTAAGGCTATTTTAAAAGAATTCGTACAGTCTTTATTAAGACTACTTAAAAGATATTCACGGTGTCTAACCGTCTGCGATCTTCCTGCCTAGGCAGCGAGAGGACAGATATTTCTGTTGCAGGTGAGAAGTGGAGTGCTACAGCCAGTGTCGAGGAGGACGACGCAACGATGCGGCGATCGAGGTCGCAAACTCCTAGCGAGGGCAGCGAGGAGAGCTCCTGTCCTAGTAGGAGTCCAACGAGAAGCAGGAGTCCAAGCCCCCAACATAGGCAGCAAGAGGACATGGCCAGGCTTAGAGCCGAAAATGCACAGCTCAGGCAGCAAATAGCCGAGCTCACGGAGCGCCTCCGGGAACAGGAGGAGGCAGCCAGGACACGTGAAGAAGCGGCCGAGGCCAGGCACAGGATTCTGGAGGAGCTGATAAGGAGCTTGTCAGCCAGCTCCAATACCGCCACCGGCCAGACGAACCCCCCCGAGGCGATGGAGGAATCGCCTGTGCCAGCCCCAGCAGCAGCTGCACCCACCGCACCTGCCGCCGCCGCAAGCAGCGGAAAAGGTAAGGGCGGAAAAAGGAAGAAGCTAACTTCTTCCTTTGTTTCAGGCGAATCGGGCTCCTCCGACGAGGAACCCAAAGTCTTGAAGAAGGCCGCGCCATCCCCAGCGCCCTCGACAAGCGCAGCCACCGCCCCCACCGCCACCGCCACCCCCGAAGCGGAGAAAGCGCCCAGGATTCCACCAGTCATCCTAAGGAAGGGTGAAAGGTGGACTGCAGTGTCACTCCTTCTCAGACAGGAGAAGATCAACTTCGCCAAAGCGAAAATGGTCAAAGAAGGAGTGGCCATCTCGCCTGCCACCGTGAGCGACCACAGGCGGCTCACCAGACTGCTGGCCGCCAAAGGAGAGGAGTACCACACGTACTCTCCAGGAAGACAGGCTGCTGCGTGCAGTCATCCGTGGCATCCTGCGGCACCCCGCTGGAGGAAGTCCTCGAGGACCTCCGAGGCCAGGGCTTCGCCCCCGTCAACGCAGCCAGGATGACGAGGCCACGCACGAAGCAGCAGATGCCCTAATCCTTGTGCAGGTGCCCATGGACCAAGACGGCATCTTACAGGTGACGACGTGCTGTTCGCTCATCGTGAGTGGAGCCCCAGAAGGCAGCAGCGGTGGCATCCCAGTGCCACCGATGCCAGAAATTCGGCCACGGCCAAAGCCGATGCACCGCCCTGGCAAGGTGCGTCAAGTGCGGCGAAGGGCACCACTCGGCGGAGTGTAAGAAGTCCAGAGGTGCCAGCCAAGTGCGCCAACTGCGGTGGCCCCCATCCCGCGAGCTATAGGGGCTGCCCCCAAGCTCCTAAGAAAGCCGCGGGAAAAAAGACGACGGCGGCGGCGGCAAAACCAGCAGCAGCGAAACCAGCAGCAGCAGTTGAACCAGCTAAGTGTCCGCAGCCCCCTAAGACGACGACGGGGAAGAGCTTCGCCGACGCCGCAAGGCAAAAGCAGGCTCCAACCGCGACGCCTAGGGGGGCCCCAAAACCCCAGACACCACAGGCGTGGAGTACGCCCTCTGATTTCGTCAGCGCGCTGGCGAGAATGGAGGAGATGTACTCCGCCATGCGCGCCTTTTTCACCAAAATGCCATCTTTGTTACAGGAGTAATGGCAGTTCCTCCTAGGGTGCAGTCCTTGAGAGTCGCCTCCTGGAATGTCGACGGATTCCAGCGAAGGAAGAACGACCTGCTTGAGCTCTTGCCGCGTCTAGACGTAGACGTGGCTGCCATCAGAGACCAAGCTGAAGGACGCACAGGCCGCCAGGATGCTCGGATATGTCATATATCGGAGGGACCGGCCGGCCAGACAAGGAGGCGGAGTCGCCCTGCTCATCAAGAGAGGTATAGAACACCATATGTTGCAGGTCCCACAACTGGTGAACATGGAAGCCGTGGCAGTCTCCGTGAGCACCCGCCATGGAGATATCGCCGTGGTATCCTGTTACCAGTCAGCATCTCTCCCGCTCTTGGACCAGGACCTGGAGGCGGTCATGGGGGCATGGCCGCATACGGTTGCCATCGGCGACTTCAACGCGAAATCGCCGGGTGGAATAGCACGACCACCACAACACGTGGCAGGGTGCTTCTGCAGTTCCTGCAGAACCACGACGACGTGCTCGCGTACCGACCCGATGAGCCAACCATCCAGAGAGGCGAAGCTCGGCCGGACGTGGAGGATTTCGCTTTACTCAAGGCAATACCGTTTGAAGCCGAACTGACGACGCACCACGAGGGTTCGACGAACCACTCGCCCATCCTGCTCGAACTAGGGCAGGAGCGTCGCGACGAGGTAACCTTCGTCAGGAGGCAGACCGACTGGGAGCGGTTTCGTGCAGAAATGCAACGAATCTGTCAACCGAGTCCTGTCATCCAAGACGAAACGGACCTCGAGGCAGCAGTCGTGAGCCTTGAGACGGATATCCACACCGCCCTGGAAAGCAGCACCACCGAGAGGACGGAAAGGAGACGTGCGGACTATGCAGGTGAGTTACCTTATGATTTGCAGGTGCAGATCAGGAGAGACGCGCGGCCAAGCGACGAGCGATGAGAACAGGACATCCACGAGATAGGCAAGTCGCAAACCAGCTCAACAGGAGAGTCAAAGCCGCCCTGGACGAACTATACCAGGAGCGATGGCATAGACACCTGGAGTCACTGGATCCCGGAGAAATAGGTCTGTGGAAGATGCAGAAGGCGCTGAGGGCTCCCCGCCGTCCGATACCTCCGATTCACGGCGAGAACGGGATCGTCTACACGAAACAGGACAAGGCAGAAGCTTTTGCAGACAGCCTTGAACTGCAGTGTAGAAAACCTTCTCGACGACGAGGACGAGGACCACACCGACGAGGTGGAGCGCCGTGTGTGCGGCGTCTACGACGCCTACCAGATGCGGAACCCATTAGGCCTGCCACTCCGGAGGAAGTGAAGGACATCCTGCGTCACCTGAACCCCGCAAGGCACCAGGATACGACGGAATCGGGAACAGGATCCTCAGAAAGCTCCCCCACCGGGGAGTGATGGCGCTGCTGAACATCTGCAACGCCATCCTGAGACTACGCAGGTTCCCCAAGAGATGGAAAAAGGCCGACGTGATTCTCATCCCTAAACCAGGTAAGAACCTAACGTTCCCCTCCAGTTACAGGCCCATCAGTCTCCTGCCGATGATGAGTAAAGTAGCCGAGAGGGTAATCCTGGCCAGACTGCACGAGACCACGGATGAACTGCAAATCCTCCCGGACGAGCAGTTCGCGTACCGCCGTGGCCACTCGACGGAGCAGCAGATTCTCAGGTTAGTGGAACTTGTATCCGCAGGTTTCAACGCCAGAGAGTCTACTGGAGCGGTCTTCTTGGACGTCGCCAAGGCCTTCGACAGGGTATGGCACGATGGGCTTATCGCTAAGATGCTCGACTTTGGCTACCCTGTAGGCCTAGTCAAGCTGGTGGCGTCCTTCCTGAGAGGCAGAGAGCTGCGTGCGAAGGTGGATGGGGCCTTGTCCACCTATCGACCCATGGAAGCCGGAGTCCCCCAAGGCGCCGTGCTGTCTCCGCACCTTTTCAACATCTTTACAGCGGACCTACCCAGGACAGAGGACACTTCCGTGTGCCTCTACGCCGATGACACCGCCATACTAGCCCGTTCCCTAAACCCGGATATGGCGACGAGGCGACTCCAGAGAGCGCTAGGCAGACTGGAGAACTGGTGTAACCGCTGGAAGATAGCGATCAACGCGGAGAAGAGCAAAGGTATGATGTTCTCTCGTAGGTACAGAGCGCAGCCGCGAGGCCGCGTGACGTTCAACGACGAGGACATCCAGTGGACCGACGAAGCCAGATATCTAGGGGTGACCCTAGATAGAAAGCTGACCTGGAAGCCACACGTCACCGAAGTGGTTCGCAAGGGCAGATTTGTGAGGGCGAAACTCTACCCGTTACTCCGTAGGGATAGCCGACTGAGCCTTGGAAACAAGGTAAGGTTAATCAGGTCTGTTTTGCAGCCACAACTGACGTATGCCGGAGCAGCATGGGGATACGCAGCGAAGACGCACTTGACAAAGGTGCAGGCCGTCGAGAATATCGCCCTGCGTTGCGCGACCGGAGCCCCCTGGTTCGTTCGTAACAGCGATATTCGCCGGGATCTGGGATTCACGCCAGCCCTGGAAGTGATGAAAGCGCGAGCGTAGACCGCCTTCGCCCGCGCCGAAGTCCACAGCAACCAGCTGATTCAGGCAGCGGTGGACTACCGACCCGATGCGGCCGCCAGGTACAGGCGGCCAAGGTTTCAACTCCTGGACGCGGGGTAAGTTGAGACGTTTCTTCTGTTTCAGGACCGCCAGGATCAAGAATAGGACTAAGAAGACACACGCGATCCCAAACCCTACCCCGGAGCCTGCTTGCAGGCTCCGTTACCTAATCCTTTCCGCGACGCTGGACGACAGGGCCTACGGCTCTTTGTCCTAGCGTCTCCCTAGAGCCACAGTGCTAATCCCGACTTAACCCAAACCCCTACCTGGTCGGAGGCGTCCGCGCCGCGACCAAAACACGACAAACCCCCGGGGGTAAAGAAGCAGTCGGCGAAGAAAGAAGAGAAGACAGAAGAGCGCCAGAAGAATAAGCCCTTGCCGACGGGGCTTGCCAGGACAGGAGGAGGTTCCCAGAGCCGCCGGCATCGACCGCAACAGCGGTCGAGGCCGACCGGAGAAGGGAACCCACCTCTACGAGGCGTCCGGGCCTACAGCGATGAAGTGGGTAAAGAGAGATAATCCCTCTCGACCCCGCTCATCCGAGGTCATTTATCCAGCCAAGGATATTGGCGCGCCTCGAAATATCAGTCTACTTTCAACTCCGAAATCATCAACTTAACGCTGTGCAAATTCACCTAAAATTTGTACATTCAAAGCTCACATCATTATCAAAATTCACTACTAAAATTCAGGCGTTCAAGTCTAAATTAAACTCACAAATTAACTCAGTTCATATCATACTTCATTCACTTCAAAAGTTCAACTAATTACTTCAACATTAACCTTGCATTAATTATCAACGAGTTAGAACTTGCATAAACCTAACATTTACATACTTCGACACTCAGAGCTAATCACAAGTGCTTTCTTTGTCTAAAACTAAAATACTTACCGTACAATTTCACCTGGAACTGGTCAGCCAACAAAAACTTCTAATAACAGTGCTTTATTGTGAACTTCCCCATCCCCTATCTTATCCTAAGTGCAGTGAGGTGTTGTGTAACCCCAAACAGGATTACTAGAAGCGATCCAGACAGCCTAGGATACCCCCGAGAGCCAGATCAGCTGTTAGCCAACCAAAGGTAAGTGACACCTGGTTTTTCACTGCAACAAATTTATTTATTGTTAATTGTTTGTGTATAGCACGGTTGTCACTTCACTCATTAACAAATCTTGCCAAGCATTCAGCTATCAGTCACACAGTAAAGTCACACACACACATTTTACCAGCTTGTACTCAAAATCATTCAGACATTCTTGTTTATTAAGCAAATCATTAACTAATTAGTAATTAAAATTAACAATTAGCTAATCAGCCTTCAGCAACTTCATTTATCTGTAAATAAAATAGTGTGTCACCCTGAAGTAGAATCAAAGCTCTCCGACCTAGCCAGAATATCAAGGAACGGCAGGGAATATTTCTGTTTACGCGAAAAAAGCATACAAGTTATACATCAACATTACGCAAAGCACTCAGATTTCTATCCATTTGATAGATGGCGCCCTGGCAACCCTGAAAGCAGAAATAGCCCTAAAATTCCTCCGATATTCTTAAAAATTAAAAAAGCCGAAACCCAAGACCGTGACATGTCGCCCATAACGCGAGGCCCGACACACGACTCAAATTAAAAAATTGTTAAGTGAAACAAAACGAACCCACAACAGAAAAAAAGTCATTCTTGAAAATTTTAATTTTTTAAATTTTTTAAAGCAAACAAAAATAAATAAAAATGGCTGAAAATAACGAACAAATAGTAAACACAGACACGATGTCAAGTGGTGCATCTAGTGCACACTTTAGTGACGTAAGACCCGAAAATCCAGTACCAAAAAATTTCACAGAAAATTTTAATGCCGCGAATGCTTCATTAAATACTACACTTACAAATCCCGAACCTACAGCAAATGAGGAGTTGATATTTAGAATTGCTAGCCAACTCTGTCATACGCTGCTACAAATTACAGATCGTATAGCTCCTAGGAGAGAAACTAGAACTGTCACATACATTTTCTGGTCTAGATTACGAGGACCCAGAATGGTTCATAGACCAAATGAATGAATATTTCAGATCTGCAAGTATCTCCGACGACAAAGAGCGAATTTCTTATGTGGAATCCCTGTTCCGCGGGGAAGCGCGAAAATGGCAAGGAGCACGCAAGCGAATTCGCGAACCGTACGCAGTTTTTCAAGTAGAATTTTTAGAAAATTTTAATTCACAGGAACGAGTTTCGGCCGCGAAAACAGCATTATACGGGGAGGCACAAAAAGAAAACGAGCCGGTCTCCGAATTCGTTAATAAAAAACTTAACTTGTTTGATCGCATTGACCCACATTTACCAGAAGAGGCAAAAACTGCGCAAATTTTCGGGCAAGTAGACTCCGAGATTACGCGGTATTTCTTTTTCCACAGTAAAATCACTCAAGGACGCGTTAATAAATGTAGAACGAGATATGGCAGAAAGTATAAAAAAAGGTAAATTTAGGCCAATAAATAACAATCAAATTCGTACAAATCCTAAACCGCCGGTTTCCGCTCAGCATAATAATACAAACTCTCAGACGAATAAACCGAATAATCCATATACAGGGCGAGCCGAAAATTCCGCGCCACCTTCAGCATGTAAATACTGTTCAGAATGGCATTTCCATTCACAATGTAGTCGAAATCCGTACCGTAAAGACCGAAGCGGACCTAGTGAAGCCCCAATCTCTAGGGAAAGTTCAAATTTACGCGAAATTCCAAAAAACGAGGACGCGAATCGGAACGTCAGAAATTAACGCGGTCCGATAGCAACGCAAAAAATAACTCGGATGAACCATTTATCAATTATGACCTAGAATATCTATTTTACCCCGAATTAGACAAAACCAACTTAGAAAAACCGATCACAAAAAAATTACCTATTATACCGATTACATACGCGGACGTTCAAAAAGCCGATTTACCAAGGATCGAAATTGAATGTCAAGGAAACAAAAAAGTGGCACTACTGGACACAGGCGCTGCTTGCAATTTAATCAAAGAATCCGAAATAAAAAATTACCAAGTACAAAAAACCGGACGCGTATTTTCATTGGCTAGTGGTACGCAAACGACGACATCTCGAGGTACAGTTACTTTGAACATTCGCATCGGACAAATACAAACTCAGGTTAGTTTTCACGTACTAAGTGAGCTAAACGAGGCCATTATTTTAGGAGTTCCGTTTTTACAACAAGAACGCGCGACCCTGGATTATCAAATGCAATGCGTGTATTTAGGCACCGAAATTCGCGAGACAAAGTATTGGACGACGGGAAAAAATTCTTCTAATCAAGTAGGCGTAGAACTAACAATTACGGAGGCACAATTAGCGGAAAATTTGCGGGAACGCGTACTGCCAGTACTACAAGAATTTCATGAATTATTTTCGGAACAAATTAAACAATGTACAACATCAACTACACGACATAAAATTACGCTGAAGGAACAGCGCACTATTGACGAAAAACCGTATCCAACAACGCCGGAAAAAAAGAAAATAATAGCGGAACAGGTCCACTCTATGTTAATGGCGGGCGTCATCGGACCATGCCTGTCGGAGTACAATTCTCCGCCCGTGATCGTTGAACGACCTGGCAAAAAAACACGTTTTTGCGTAGATTACCGTTCTTTAAACTCTATCACACTAGACGAGCCGACAACATTGCCAAAAATTGCGGAGACTCTGAAAGATTTCGGCAAAGCATCATATTTTACAGCGCTAGACCTACGAGCGGGTTATTGGCAGATTCCATTAGAAGAAGAGTCAAAAAAATATACTGCTTTTAGTACACACGAGGGCGCGACCTACCAATTCACAGTACTCCCGCTCGGGTTAAAAGGGGCACTAAAAACGTTCCAAAATTTGATGACTAGGGAAGTATTAGTAGGGTACGTAAACGAATTCGCAAAATGTTACTTGGACGACGTGATTATCTATAGCGAAACACTCGAAGAACATATCAAACACATCAGACTAGTGCTAGAAAGATTCCGTATAAATAACCTAAAAATATCCCTAGATAAATGTATATTCGCCACGTACGAATTAAACTATTTAGGATACCATATACGAGATAACGTCACCGCTCCCCAAGAAAAACACTTAACCGCCATACACGAATTTCCTGCGCCACAGACCAAACGACAACTACAAGGGTTTTTAGGAACTTGCAACTGGATTCGCGAGTACATCGACCATTTTGCAGATTATTCTAAACCACTCACGGAACTATTGCAAAAAAATCATAAATTCAAATGGACACCGGAATGTCAAGTCGCGTTCGAGCAAATCAAAATTCTTGCTTCAAAACCACTCTTGTTACACAGGCCGGACTTCGAAAAACCATTTATATTACAAACGGACGGTTCTACATTAGGTATAGGCGCCGTATTGTATCAAGAAGGGGAAAACGGGTCGAAACACATTATTTCGCACGCCAGCTCTACCCTAAACAGAACGGAACAGAGGTACCACATAAACGAAATCGAATGCTTGGCAATAGTTTGGGCAATCAAAAAGTATCGTATCTATCTAGAGGATAGACATTTTGTATTAAAAACAGACAATCGCGCTCTACTATGGCTAAATAAGCAAAAAGATTCCAAAGCAAAATTAACCAGGTGGTCACTACTCTTACAAGAATATTCATTTAATATCATACATTGTCCGGGAAAAGAAAACCAATTAGCCGATTTCCTAAGTCGACACCCCGACAAAAATCAAGATAGAGGGCAGATCTCCGAAGAAAGGCTCTTTTTACCAGACCAAGCTCTCCCAATATCCTCCATCACCCCCTTAGAACTCGACACTATATGCAAACAGGCTCAAAGAAGATCGCGACCTATTCAACGAACAAGAAGACTATGGAATCGTATTAACCAAAATCACCCTGTAACACGAACCGAACAAAAAACTCTCGACAACTACACTGTTGACGAACATCACCACATATACAGGAAAATCGACGGCCAATCAAAATTAGTCTTGCCAGCCAACATATTGCCTCGAGTAATAAGCCATTATCACGACGATACGCATCCAGGAATACAAGAAACGGCCCGACAAATCTCAAAAAAATTTTATCATCGAGGATTACTACGTCACGTGAGAAACTACGTGAGGAACTGCGTAAACTGTATACGCACTAAGGCTAGACAACCTCAACCTGCCGCTCCTCAACGTGCTACCACTTCGAACTTTCCATTCGAAACAATCTCTATTGACATCTTAGGACCATACCTACTCACACGTCGAAAAAACAAATACATCATCATAGTCAGGGACGTATTCACCAGATGGGTCGAAGCCAAAGCATTCCACCACGTAGACGCAAAAACTCTCACACAATACTTGGAGGAAGATATTATTTCGAGATTTGGAAGTCCGAAACGATCAATTACTGACAACGGATCCGTATTCATAAGTCACGAATACAAGAAATTCTGTGAGAAATTTCAAATCCAAATTCAGTATTCCGCCATTTATCACCAGAGAGCCAACCCCGTAGAGAGACAAGTGCAAGAGTTGAAGAAAGTATTGAGGGCATTGATGATAGGAAAACCTGACAACAATTGGGATGCTTACCTCCCACAAGCACTTCATACCCTGCGAAACCGACAGACCGAAGCTACTGGATACACCCCAGCGAAAATCCTCTTGGGATACGACATACCCAAAGCAGGAGAATGGCTAGTTCCTTCCTACGAAGAAGCAAGAGCGCAGCTCGAGGACAGGGAACGTATCAGAGCTCAGGCGAATCGAAGGCAGACTATATATCAGAGGAGATATGTACATGAAGAAGAAAACCCCAAAGTGAGTTTCGAGGTAAACGACCAAGTAATGGCCAGAGTGTTCTTACAAAAGAAAGATTCGTTTAATCCAGTATGGGAAGGACCCTTTACGGTCATAAGGAAAATCACAGATTCCATCTACGAAATCGAAAGGAACGGCACCCAGCCACAAGTCCACGTCGATGATCTGAGAAAAGCCCCAGAGAATCGCAGAGAGGAACCGCTTAGCGAAAGCGAGGATGACGACGACCTACCCAGAGAGGATCCAACGCAAACACTTCACACACCCACTCAACAGCAAACATCCACACCTCAACCAACTCATCCAACCATCCACCATCCTTCAACTTCCACTCAATCTAGCACAACCACGACCAGGCTAAAACAACCAGATTCAGACAAGGACCAGGCAACTTCGAGTTGTACTCACAATCAACCCGACCCAGACAAGCAGCACCCAAACGTCACGATCAGCACCACACCAGCCCACGACACAGCGACCACATCCACCACTTCCAGTCAAACGAGGGACCATCAACATCCCGAGCCACCACCAAGGAAAAGACGACGAAGAAGGGCATGGATAGTAGTCAAGGACAACCCACAAACCGCCAGTGCGCGACCAGAAAGTGCCGAGTGCGCGAAAGGGCAATTAACCGAAATAAGTGAAAGTGCTCCGCAAACCGAAACCCCTCACGAACTTCCCGAGGAGACAGAGGGTAAAAACGGACAAAATATAAGTGAGTGAACTTTCGAATCGTTTCGCCAAACCAAAAAGACTCTATTACAACGAGAAAATCTTTATACTCATAACCATTTATGTTCTTTTACAACCATTTATGTATTACCATTTCATTATGTTACCAAAGGTATCACGCCATGGGCGTATCAGAATTTATTTTATGTTCACTTGTTATATACCAACATATATTCTATGTTCACAGTTACCATGACCAGAATAAAAATTCTATGTTCAATAAACGGCCAAACCAACCAGTTCCAGTGTAACAGTACGAAATTGCAACCAATTCAAAGTCAAAGAGATAAGCACCAAAACAAAAAGCCAAAGAAAGACACTTCGTCGAAGGAGTGTTACAGATGAATCCACTCCAGAGTGCCCAAAGCATAAATGAACGCCGCGCGCCAATATCCTTGGCTGGATAAATGACCTCGGATGAGCGGGGTCGAGAGGGATTATCTCTCTTTACCCACTTCATCGCTGTAGGCCCGGACGCCTCGTAGAGGTGGGTTCCCTTCTCCGGTCGGCCTCGACCGCTGTTGCGGCGATGCCGGCGGCTCTGGGAACCTCCTCCTGTCCTGGCAAGCCCCGTCGGCAAGGGCTTATTCTTCTGGCGCTCTTCTGTCTTCTCTTCTTTCTTCGCCGACTGCTTCTTTACCCCCGGGGGTTTGTCGTGTTTTGGTCGCGGCGCGGACGCCTCCGACCAGGTAGGGGTTTGGGTTAAGTCGGGATTAGCACTGTGGCTCTAGGGAGACGCTAGGACAAAGAGCCGTAGGCCCTGTCGTCCAGCGTCGCGGAAAGGATTAGGTAACGGAGCCTGCAAGCAGGCTCCGGGGTAGGGTTTGGGATCGCGTGTGTCTTCTTAGTCCTGTTCTTGATCCTGGCGGTCCTGAAACAGAAGAAACGTCTCAACTTACCCCGCGTCCAGGAGTTGAAACCTTGGCCGCCTGTACCTGGCGGCCGCATCGGGTCGGTAGTCCACCGCTGCCTGAATCAGCTGGTTGCTGTGGACTTCGGCGCGGGCGAAGGCGGTCTCCGCTCGCGCTTTCATCACTTCCAGGGCTGGCGTGAATCCCAGATCCCGGCGAATATCGCTGTTACGAACGAACCAGGGGGCTCCGGTCGCGCAACGCAGGGCGATATTCTCGACGGCTTGCACTCTCTTCAGGTGCGTCTTCGCTGCGTAACCCCATGCTGCACCGGCATACGTCAGTTGTGGCTGCAAAACAGACCTGATTAACCTTACGCCGCGCGTCTCTCCTGATCTGCACCTGCAAATCATAAGGTAACTCACCTGCATAGTCCGCACGTCTCCTTTCCGTCCTCTCGGTGGTGCTGCTTTCCAGGGCTGTGTGGATCTCCGTCTCAAGGCTCACGACTGCTGCCTCGAGGTCCGTTTCGTCTTGGATGACAGGACTCGGTTGACAGATTCGTTGCATTTCTGCACGAAACCGCTCCCAGTCGGTCTGCCTCCTGACGAAGGTTACCTCGTCGCGACGCTCCTGCCCTAGTTCGAGCAGGATGGGCGAGTGGTTCGTCGAACCCTCGTGGTGCGTCGTCAGTTCGGCTTCAAACGGTATTGCCTTGAGTAAAGCGAAATCCAACACGTCCGGCCTAGCTTCGCCTCTCTGGAAGGTTGGCTCATCGGGTCCGTACGCGAGCACGTCGTCGTGGTTCTGCAGGAACTGCAGAAGCACCCTGCCACGTGTTGTGGTGGTCGTGCTATTCCACTCCGGCGATTTCGCGTTGAAGTCGCCGATGGCAACCGTATGCGGCCATGCCCCATGACCGCCTCCAGGTCCTGGTCCAAGAGCGGGAGAGATGCTGACTGGTAACAGGATACCACGGCGATATCTCCATGGCGGGTGCTCACGGAGACTGCCACGGCTTCCATGTTCACCAGTTGTGGGACCTGCAACATATGGTGTTCTATACTCTCTTGATGAGCAGGGCGACTCCGCCTCCTTGTGTGGCCGGCCGGTCCCTCCGATATATGACATATCCGAGCATCCTGGCGGCCTGTGCGTCCTTCAGCTTGGTCTCTTGGATGGCAGCCACGTCTACGTCTAGACGCGGCAAGAGCTCAAGCAGGTCGTTCTTCCTTCGCTGGAACCCGTCGACGTTCCAGGAGGCGACTCTCAAGGACTGCACCCTAGGAGGAACTGCCATTACTCCTGTAACAGAGATGGCATTTTGGTGAAAAGGCGCGCATGGCGGAGTACATCTCCTCCATTCTCGCCGTCTTCTTCCCCGGCTTTCTTGGGAGCTTGGGGCAGCCCTATAGCTCGCGGGGTGGGGGCCACCACAGTTAGCGCACTTGGCTGGCACCTCTCTCGACTTCTTGCACTCCGCCGAGTGGTGTCCTTCTCCGCACTTGACGCACCTTGCCAAGGCGGTGCAGCGGCTTTGGCCGTGGCCGAATTTCTGGCATCGGTGGCACTGGGATGCCACCGCTGCTGCCTTCTGGGGCTCCACTCTGACGATGAGCGAGCAGCACGTCGTCACCTGCAGGATGCTGTCCTGGTCCATGGGTACCTGCACAAGGATCAGGGGCATCTGCTGCTTCGTGCGTGGCCTAGTCATCCTGGCCGCGTTGACGGGGGCGAAGCCCTGGCCTCGGAGGTCCTCGAGGACTTCCTCCAGCGGGGTGCCGCAGGGGATGCCACGGATGACTACTCGTAGTAGCCTGTCTTCCTGGAGGGAGTACGTATGGTACTCCTCTCCTTTGGCGGCCAGCAGTCTGGTGAGCCGCCTGTGGTCGCCTGCGGTGGCAGGCGAGATGGCCACTCCTTCTTTGACCATTTTCGCTTTGGCGAAGTTGATCTTCTCCTCTCTCAGAAGGAGTGACACTGCCGTCCATCGTTCGCCCTTCCTGAGTATGACAGGTGGGATTTTGGGTGCTTTTTCCCCTTCGGGGGTGACGGTGGCGGTGGTGGCGGTGGCGGCTGCGCTCGTCGAGGGCGCTGGAGATGGCGCGGCCTTCTTTAGGACTTTGGGTTCCTCGTCGGAGGAGCCCAAATCACCTGCAACAAGGGAAGAAGTTGGTTTCTTCCTTTTACCGCCCTTACCTTTTCCGCTGCTTGCGGCGGCGGCAGGTGCGGTGGGGGTGGGTGCGGCTGCTGGCACAGGCGATTCCTCCATCGCCTCGGGGGGGCTCGCCTGGCTGGTGGCGGTTGTGGAGTTCGCTGACAGGTTTCTGATCAGCTCCTCCAGAATCCTGTGCCTGGCCTCGGCCGCGGCCTCTCGCGTCCTGGCTGCCTCCTCTTGCTCACGAAGGCGCTCCGTCAGCTCGGCGATGTGCTGCCTAAGCTGTTGGTTTTCTTCGCGGAGTCTGGCCATGTCATCTTGTTGAGGGCTGGAGCTCCTACTGTCACAGGAGCTCTCCTCGCTAGGGGTGGTAGACCTTGACCTCATGTCGGCGTCGTCCTCCTCGACACACGTAGAACTCGCACCTGTAAAAGAAATATCTGTCCTCTCGCTGCCTAGGCAGGAAGATCGCAGACGGTTATACACCGTGAATTCTTTTAAGAATTAGTCTTAATAAAGACTGTACGAATTCTTTTAAAATAGCCTTAACAAAGACTAATGTCTTATAAAGACAGAGTTTTGTGGGGCCTCCACTTCGTTGTACGCACTCACTGGTTCGCACTACTTTGCACTCGCACACTTGGTAGGGCAGTACCTACACCGTCGCTGCTCGTGGACTGAATGAACGCCGCGCGCCGTTATTTTCTTGGCGAACTATGGCCTTGTATGGTTTAGGATCGAGCGTGGTTAGCGCTCTTTATCCTGCTCCATCTCTGTAGGCCTGGGCGGCCTCGTAAAGGTGGGCCCCGTCCATCACCTACCCCGACCACTGGCGTGGCCGGTGTAGGCGCTTTGCGGGACCTCCTTCTGCCCTGGCTGACCCCCGCCGGCAGGGGGGCCTTCTTCTGGCGCTCTTCGGGTCTTCTATGTTCTTTCTTCGCCGGCCGTCCTAAACCCCCGGGGGTGGTCTTTGTTGGGAATTGGGTTATTGTGATTGGCTAGGTAGCCATAGGATGCTCTTTCCTCCCGAGCCTTTTTCGGTTCGGGAGATGCGAGCGCTAGGTAAGGATAGGGTTTTGGTTTGGGTTGTCTATGTTCTCGTCTTCTTCGTGGTGGTCATCTGGGTCGTGGCTTCTTCGTCCTGAAACAGAAAAGATTAGCGGGGGGGAGGGGGGTAGGGGTTTGGTCATGGGGGAAGGTCAAGGAATTGGTGTCTGGGGCGTTTGTGTTTGTCAGTCGGGGAGGGTCGTAGTCTACGGCTTGCCTAAGCAGGGATTGTCATGGTTAGTGGCTTTGTCTATGGTTTTGTGGGCGTGGGCGTGTATGGTCTGTGTTAGGTCTGTATAGTCTAGGTCATGTTTAATGTCTGCGTTCCTGAAATACCAGGGCGCAGCGATGGCCGTGCGTAAGGCTATATTTTCTACAGCCTGCAGTCTTTTAATGTGGCTTTTTGCCGCGTAGCTCCATGCCGCGGAGCCGTACGCTAGCTGCGCTTGAAGCACCACCTTGATCAGCGTACGCTTATTCCTTACACAGAGGGTGTTTCCACCCTTGAGTAAGGGATAAAGCCTCGCCCTGGTGAGCTTACCGCGAGCCACCGTCTCCGTGATATGGGCTTTCCACGTGAGTCGCTGGTCCATCGTCACGCCTAGGTATTTCGTTTGGGTTTGCCAAGGAATGGGTGTTTGGAAAAGGGTGGGGTTGTCAAGGTCACGGTTTCGGGGGAGACGTCTGCGGGTGAAAAGGACAGCCGAACTTTTGTCAGGATTAATTTTGACTTTCCACCTGTTGCACCAGGTTTCAAGTTGGTCAAGGGAGGTTTGTAGGGTATTTAGGGTGTGGTTGAGGTTGGTGGATTGGGTTGTCAGGGTGATGTCGTCCGCGTAAAGGTAGGTATTTGTGTGGGGGGGGTGGGGAATGTCGCTGTTGTGGATGGTATAGAGGTGGGGAGAGAGGACGGTGCCTTGTGGGACACCGGCCTCCATGGTGCGGGTTGAGGATAGGGTGTCTTGGATGCGGATTTGGAATTTCCGGCGGTGAAGGTAGGACTTGGTTAGTTTGACATAGGAAATAGGATAGCGGTTTGTGAGCATTTTCATCAGTAGGCCTTCATGCCAGACCGTATCGAAGGCTTTTGCGGCGTCCAGGAAGACAGCTCCAGTGAACTGTTTCCTGTTGAAGGCCGCCGTGATGTGCTCGGTTAGTCTGAGGATTTGGAGTTCGGTCGAATGACCGGGACGGAAGGCGAACTGCTCGTCAGGAATGACTTGCAGCTCTTGGGATATGGTTTTTAGTCGGGAGAGGATGATTCTTTCTACCACTTTGCTCATAGCCGGGAGTAGGCTGATGGGCCGGTAGTTGGAGGAATTGGTGGTCTTTGTTGGGTTTGGGGATAAGGATGACGTGAGCGGTTTTCCAATGTCTTGGAAAATGCCTCAGTCGGAGGATGGCATTGGTTATATTGAGGAGGGCTGTGAAGGGTTTACGGGGAGGTGTTTTAGGGTATGGTTGTGGATTTGGTCGGGACCAGGAGCCTTACGGTTCCTGAGGTTTTAATGAGTTCGCGGAGGTCATCGGGGGGGGCTGGGGGGATTACGTCATTGTCTAGCGCTCCGTCGATGCGTCGAGCCGCGCGCTCGACCTCGCGTTCAAATTCCTCGTCCTCGTCGGGCAGCTGGGGTAGTCTACACTGCAGTTCCAGGCTGTCGGCAAAAGCCTCGGCCTTTTCCTGGTTCGTGTAAACCACCCCTCTGCTGCCGTGGATTGGGGGAATTTTCCGGCGGGGCGGTAAGCGCAGGGCTTTCTGCACCTTCCAGAGGCTATTGTCTTGTGGGTTCAGCGACTCCAAGTGCCTGGCCCATTTGTCCTGGGCCAGTTCTCTTAGAGCCGCCTTTACCCGTCTGTTTAGTACGTTATAGTCATGTCTGTGTCGGGGGAGGTGCGTGCGGTAGGCAAGCCGTTTAAGTCTGCGTCTTTCTGTTATTAGTAGTCTAATGTCAGGGGGTAGGATACCGGTAGGGTTTGGGAGTCTGGGGACTAGGGTTTCGGTGGTGGATAGGGTTAGGGCGTGTTTAATGTCGGTGACTAGGGATAGGACTGCCGCCTCCAGGTCTTGGTGGTTTCAATGACTGGTAGCGCTGTGTTCCTTTGCATTTCTGCTCGGAACCGCTCCCAGTCAGTGAACCTCCTAGTGAAGGTACCCAGATTTCTTTGTCTCTGTCCAAAATCCAATAGGATTGGATTATGTTCAGAAGACCCTTCGTCTATGGCAGAAATCTGTGCTCTTAGCGGTATGGATTTTAGGATTGCGATGTCTAGGACATCGGGTAGGGCTATCGGTCCGTAGAACGTGGGTTCTACGGGACCTAGGATTTCGATGTTGGGATTTTGGTCTAGGAGGTTCAGCAGAACACGACCTCCTGCGGTCGTGGTTCTGCTGTGCCATATGGGAGATTTCGCGTTGAAATCTCCTAAGGCAATGGTTTGGGGCCAGGAAAGGATACGTTCGAGGTCGTCGTTAAGGATGGGTAGTCCGGGTGGGTGGTAACAGGACACCACCGCAACATCACCATGCCGTAGCGATCTCACCGCTATCGCCACGGCCTCGGTGTTTTGAGTTTGGATCTGTTGCAGCGGATAGTGGTCGATGCACTTCTTGATCGCGAGTGCAACGCCACCCCGTTGTGGTTTCTGTCGTGTCTGTATAAGTCATAGTCGGGAATGGAAATGCGGGATATCTCGTCTAGTTTGGTTTCCTGGATGGCCATCACGTCTATTTCTAGACGGTTTAGGATGTCCACCAGTTCCAACTTTCTCCCCCGCAACCCGTCAAGGTTCCAGGAGGAGATTTTCAACGAGGGGAACGGGATAGGATTTTGGGTAGGGAGATGTACAGCCATTTAAGCAAACAATTTCTGCATGTTTGACATAAAGGCTGTCATCTGGTTGCAGAAGTCCTGCAGACGCGCTGCTGCGTCTAGCATGGCCGCTGCCCCCGGTTGGGAGGAGTTTTGGGATGGGGGTGAGTGGGGTTGTTGGGGGTTTGTCTGGGGCTTTGTGGGTTGGGGTTTGTTTGTCTTTTTTGCCGCGTTGGCATATGTCAGTCCGGGGGTTCGGGGAGCTGGGGTAGGGGTTTGGGTAGGGGTTTGGGAGGGGGTGGTCTGTGGCTGTGTTTTTTGTGTGTTTTGTGTGTGTGTGTTTGTTTTCGTTTGTTTGCCACTTTTAGGGTATTGAGGACACCCTTTGTAGCTGGCAGGGTGAGGCCCTGCGCAGTTTGCACACTTGGCCGGTTTGTCGCGTGCCTTTTGGCATTCAAAAGATGCGTGGTTTTCACCGCATTTCACACACTTTGGTGCCGCCGTGCATCGGGATTGGCCGTGGCCAAACCTTTGGCACCGGTGGCACTGCGTGGCAGAAATCGGTTTATTTTGGTGTTCTACTCGAACAAGTACGTGGCAACAGTACTTTAGGTCTAGAATTTTTTCCTGGTCCAGAGGAACCTGAACCTGGACCAGGGCATTTCGCGCTTTGAGTTCCGACCGGTCATGCGATGCACTACTGCGTGTGGGAAACCCTGGCTTTCGAGGTCGCTTTGTACCTCACTTGGTGGAATACCCGCGGGTATTCCACGTATCACCACCCTAAGTGTTTTTTCTTCACTTAGGGTGAAGGTGTGGTACTCTTCACCACGGTCAGCCAGGATTTTTGTTAATTTTCTGTGGTCTAATGACGAATTTGGAAAAATCGCCACGCCGTCTTTGATAAGTTTGGCTTTTATGAAATTAATTTTGTTTTCCGAAATGATTTTTTGTACCTGTAGCCAGCGCTCCTGCTTGCGCAGAATTACTGGCGGAATTTTGTCTGTTGGCGTGGGTGTTTGTGTTTTTGGTGAATTTTGTGTTTTTTGTGTGCTGGTGGAGGGTTGGGGGTTGGTTGGGATAGGTTTGGGGGTTATGTCTGGTTTTTTAGGGACAGGTGTTTCGTCTTCGCTGGAATTGTCGGGTTGGGAGGGTTTTTGCGTTTTGGGTAAGGGTGTTAGTTTCCATGGGTGTGGTAGTGGGTGTGGTTTGTGTTTTTTGTGTATTAGTGTTAGTGTTTTGTGTGGGTGTGTTTTGTTTTGTGTGTGTGTCGTTGGTTGTGTGTGTAATTTGGTTTTGGTTTTGTTTTTGTTGTTGTGTCAGTGTCTCTAATAAAGATTTAAGCTCTGAATTTTGGCCGGAAATAGAGCTTAGTTGTGTGTTATGGTCTAAATTTTGTTTTGAAATGGCCTTGATTGAACTGTTTAGTTCTTGATTTTGATTCGAAAGGGTTTGTATTTTTTCGTGCAAAATCGAATTTTGTTCTCGTAGTTTCTCTACGTTGTTATTAAGGGCCTGATTGGTATTTTTTATCGTCGATATTTCGGCGGTTAAGATTTGGATTTCCTGATTTAGGCTCTGATTTTGTTTTAAGAGCTCCTCGTTTTGCCTACTCTGCTCGCTATTAGCGTGCTTATATTGCTGCAACTGGTCAAACAGTTCAGCGTTGGTCATCGCTCGCGTTGAGGACGCTTGCGAGGAATCGGAATTTTGAGAGGCCCTTGAGGAGGCCCTCTCGCTGGAGGAGTCTTGGTCCATGTCCTCAATGTCGGAATGAGGCATGGCTTGTTTGGAATTTGGGGGGTATTCGGAATTTCGGCAAAAATTTGGAAGAAAGTCGTTTGATTTGTGATTCCCCCTTTCGGGGGAGTTGGTGTCGGTTTGTATTGTGTTTAAATGTGTCTGTGTGTTGTGTAAAAATGTGTGTGAATAAATGTTAGTATTTAAAAATACAAATTTGTTAGAAATAAGTGTAAATAACTTACCTTATTGTCGGGTGTGGGGCCTCCACTTCGTAGGAATGCACTAATCCTGCATGGAATGCCAATTAGGGCACCTTTGTCCTCGCCGCACTAGGCACAGGTAGGTAGGTCGCTTTGACGAGCCGCACAATGCACCTTAATTAGGGTCACTTTGAACTCGCCGCACTCACTGAACTATCCGTGTCGTCGCGCTGCCGAAAACTGAATGGAAATGAACGCCGAATTCTAAGTTACATATTTATATGCCGACCACGAGCCAATCAGCGCTCTGAAACACGTAAGAAGCAGAGAGGCGGAGCCTAAGCCTACCACAGTGGAGCGTATAAATACGAACGACGCGAAACCTCGATATCTCACCGCTCACGTCATCCTCATCCCCAAACCCAACAAAGACCACCAATTCCCCTCTAACTACCGGCCCATCAGCCTGCTCCCGGCTATGAGCAAAGTGGTAGAAAGAATTATCCTCTCCCGACTAAAAACCATATCCCAAGAGCTGCAAGTCATTCCCGACGAGCAGTTCGCCTTCCGTCCTGGTCACTCGACCGAACTCCAAATCCTCAGACTAACCGAGCACATCACGGCGGCCTTCAACAGGAAACAGTTCACTGGAGCTGTCTTCCTGGACGCCGCAAAAGCCTTCGACACGGTCTGGCACGAAGGCCTACTGATGAAAATGCTCACAAACCGCTATCCTATTTCCTATGTCAAACTAACCAAGTCCTACCTTCACCACCGGAAATTCCAAATCCGCATCCAAGACTCCCTATCCTCAACCCGCACCATGGAGGCCGGTGTCCCACAAGGCACCGTCCTCTCTCTCACCTCTATACCATCCATAACAGCGACATTCCACACCCTCCCACACAAATACCTACCTTTACGCGGACGACATCACCCTGAAAACACAATCCACCAACCTCAACCATACCCTAAATACACTCAAAAACTCCCTTGACAAACTTGAAACCTGCTGCAACAGGTGGAAAGTCAAAATTAATCCTGACAAAGTTCGGCTGTCCTTTTCACCCGCAGACGTCTCCCCGAAACCATGCCCCCGACAACCCTACCCTATTCCAAGAACCCATTCCTGGCAGACAAAAACGAGATACCTAGGCGTGACGATGGACCAGCGACTCACGTGGAAAGCCCATATCGCGGAGATGGCGGCTCGCGGTAAGCTCACCAGGGCGAGGCTCTATCCCTTACTCAAGGGTGGCAACACCCTTAGTTTAAGGAATAAGCGTACGCTTATCAAGGTGGTGCTTCAAGCGCAGCTCACGTACGGCTCCGCGGCATGGAGCTACGCGGCAAAAAGCCACATTAAAAAACTTCAGGTTATAGAGAACATAGCCTTACGCACGGCCGTCGCCGCGCCCTGGTATTTCAGAAACACAGACATAAAACATGACCTCGACTATACCGACCTAACCCACACCATTCTCACCCACGCCCAAAAAACCCTTGACAAAGCCACTAACCATGACAACCCCCTACTTAGGCAAGCCGTCGACTACGACCCCTCCCCGACTGACAAACACAAACGCCCCAGACACCAATTCCTTGACCTTCCCCATGACCAAACCCTACCCCCTCCCCGCTAATCATTTCTGTTTCAGGACGAAGAAGCCACGACCCAGATGACCACCACGAAGAAGACGAGAACATAGATAACCCAAACCAAATTCCTATCCTTACCTAGCGCTCGCATCTCCCGAACCGAAAAAGGCTCGGGAGGAAAGAGCATCCTATGGCTACCTAGCCAATCACAATAACCCAATTCCCCAAAGACCACCCCG
This sequence comes from Monochamus saltuarius, assembly GCA_025584915.1. Classification (NCBI taxonomy): domain Eukaryota; kingdom Metazoa; phylum Arthropoda; class Insecta; order Coleoptera; family Cerambycidae; genus Monochamus; species Monochamus saltuarius. Next base: position 22,443,440 of record CM046728.1, on the reverse strand, counting down.
GGGTTTAGGACGGCCGGCGAAGAAAGAACATAGAAGACCCGAAGAGCGCCAGAAGAAGGCCCCCCTGCCGGCGGGGGTCAGCCAGGGCAGAAGGAGGTCCCGCAAAGCGCCTACACCGGCCACGCCAGTGGTCGGGGTAGGTGATGGACGGGGCCCACCTTTACGAGGCCGCCCAGGCCTACAGAGATGGGGAAGGATAAAGAGCGCTAACGCGCTCGATCCTAAACCATACAAGGCCACCGTTCGCCAAAGAAATAACGGCGCTCGAAATATCAGTCTACTTTCAACTCCGAAATCATCAACTTAACGCTGTGCAAATTCACCTAAAATTTGTACATTCAAAGCTCACATCATTATCAAAATTCACTACTAAAATTCAGGCGTTCAAGTCTAAATTAAACTCACAAATTAACTCAGTTCATATCATACTTCATTCACTTCAAAAGTTCAACTAATTACTTCAACATTAACCTTGCATTAATTATCAACGAGTTAGAACTTGCATAAACCTAACATTTACATACTTCGACACTCAGAGCTAATCACAAGTGCTTTCTTT